>BSSO01003409.1:0-16567 GCA_030267885.1 Mesembryanthemum crystallinum | reverse complement strand
GGGAAATGACTTCCCATAGGAACTTCTACTTACCTAGGGGGGAGTGGGTAAGCCACTTCCTCCATTTTGTGGGAAGTGGAAGTTCCTAGGGAGTCCTACTTCCCCCATTTTTCAATTTTTGTGTCAAACAAACAACTCAAGCATATTGCACTTCCTAGGAAGTTCTATTTCCCATGTTTTGCCAATGCAACCAAACAAGCACTAAGAATTCACTTTGAATTTTCTTCTCTCTTGGGCCCCTTTGGTTCGGGTTTGTTGGGGGCAGAACCTTTTCAGTTGGGAAACAGGGTGAACCTTTTTAGCAATAGCAGTTGGGCCCAATTGTGGTTGGGGGCATGTGCCCCCTATCCTTCTACATTAGAACCGCCCCTGGCCTCACTTTTAAAATTTGAGTAAAACTCATTCACAAATGGACTCCCCATAACGCAAGTCTATCCTTGGTAGGTAGCATATTTTGAGTTTGCTTCCATGAATTGCACTTAGGATGAGCAACCATCCCATCCATTAAGCTGCTGACCGTACTTGCTCCTGATGACTCTGTGCCATAGGGAATCTGGCTCCAAAAGAAAATGCATAGCTACTTACCCACTAGTGAGATATTTTTGGACACCAAACGACCAAAACCAGAACCTCCATCCGTCTTAGGCTTACACACCAAGTCCAAGCTGACTAAGTGGTCCTTCGTACCCTCGTCAGCTCCACTCAACAATAAGTCCCTCATCATCCTCTCTATCCTATCCGCCACACCAACCGGGATTTTAAAAAGAGAAAGGTAATAGGTAGGGAGACTCAAAAACTAGTGGAATCCTTCAGCTTTAAAGTTTTGCTGACAGTTAAAGACAGACGGGAAGTTAAAAGAGAGACCTTGAAAGTGCTCGCAAGAAGTTCTAATAACTATCTTTACTATCAAGAAGCCTATTTTAATAAGTTATTAAAATCTATTTGATCTTGAATTATCAAGAAACTTTTTTGACACAAACCAAGCCGGCTTATCAGTGGCATCTTTGTTCGGAAATTTTAGTGTTTACACTCACACCACCAGCTAGTTTTGAAGTTTATACCTTGAATCAAGCCACGACAACTCTTTTCAATATTATACAAGAACCAATCCGCAGATATATCTCATATAAACTGTCAGTATGCTGTATTATCCCCTCAAGGCATGAGGAAGAATTAACATCAGGAGAACTGAATAACTAATCAAACATATTTGAAGTTCGGATTTAAAGATCCAATGGAATAAATACACACTTGGACTACGAGGAGAGTAAAAGAGGAATGTAAGAGAATATCAATGAAGGATTGATTTTCCTCTATAAAACTAATAACTATGTCATGAATCGCATTTTCCATTGATGGTCATAACAACCATTATTGCTCTTCAGATCTCAAAGTTTTAATAAGATCGTGATTTTTTTTTTTTTTTTTTTTTAAAATATACTCTTTATCTTCTGATACCCACAGGCCCATAAAGTTCTCACTAGGACCTCCCCACTTTAGTTATATTGGAATAGGTTATGATCCAACTTTCGAACAAGTTAAAACTCCGGCTTTCTGTAGATCATCAGAGGAAGCTTATGAAGACTGTTACAAACAAATCCTATCAATACTTGTCTGTAAATTTCTCCACATATATTTCCATCACATATATTGTATCTAATCTAAAAAAAAAGCTCCTTCCTCAAGCATTCTATTCGCCTTGTGACAAGTTATTTTATCCAGCTCGTCATGAACTTCTAGAAAGCATTGGGCTGAGTGCTGATGCAGTTGCTCGTAGTGGTGATGCACTAGCACTGTCTGAATTGTCTCTCAAATTCCTTGCGCCCCTCAAGGTATGCTTCCCTTGTTACTCTAACCACAGTTACCATTCCCCTGTTATTATGCATTATTCATGTATTTTCTTGTTTGTGCGATCAATTGTCACATAAATAACGACAGTGGGCTCACTTTCTGGGAAAGCTACTTAAATGGAAGCTTAGGGCATGTAATGTCACAAGGTTGGTTAGCAAATGGTAATCTGTCACGGCAAAGCTGGTGCTGGCAACTTGCAGTCTTAAAAGGGTTGAAGAAAACCCATATTGATGCTGGCATGATTATGATCTGAGATTATTATCCCAATGTTTTATGCTGCAGTAGGAATACAAATAGGTTAGCATTGAAATCACTGCACTTTACACTTTCCTACCAACATATTTCAAATGCCAAAGCATGCTGCAAGTTATAATACGATTTCAAATATTTTTGCTGCATCTATCCAGATCACTTGTCCTATTCTATGTACCATCTTCTACCCCAAAGACATCCTGACCATCCGTGATTTTGTCATGCATTCCAAATTAATAATAAATTATATATAAAAGCTAATGTGTCAAATTTATAAGAGGATGGGATTGAAGATGAAACATAGAATGGTATAAAGGATCTCTACTGCATAGTGTATGAGGCTATATCATTAATCACATATTCCGTGAATGAATGATATGATATGAGTCAAAGTTTTCCATTAATGAAGCACATCAGGCATTCTCATAGTTCTCTTTAGTGGAATCTCTTATAGAATTATTCCAACCAACCCCCCCCCCCCCCTTCTCTCTTCAATCGCCTATCAAGTATGTTTATGCTCACTGTTCCATGTCTAGCAGAGTGGGGAGAAGTTTGTGGTGAAGGTGAGGGTCTCGGACTCTTCAGCCGTTCGCATGTTCTTTGAACATCTCATTTACAAGTTGCCAAATCTAGAGGTTTCTTCTCTTTGTCCCATTATATCTTTACTTTTCTTTGGTCAAAATTGTTTCCCTTTGCTTTTCTTGCTACTAAACAGCTTCATCCTTTGTTTGATAGCCCGTTCTTGAGGCTAAAGCAACTGCTGTCTGGCTTGACAAAAATTACCGGCCTGTCCGTATACCTGCCGAGGTGAGATCCAAGTTAACTCAATTTATGAGGCATGGTGGCTGAACTTGATTGTACAAAGACTTCTTATTTGGCCATTGATTACACAGGAAAGACTGCATGCCGAAATTTGTACTGCATGCCGAAATTTGTACTGCATGGTTCGTTCATGCACATACAAAACAATGAAATGATTATTATAATTCAGTTGCCGTCGGCTGCTCTATTTCTCCTAGTCTCATTTCTTTTTCCATCTCATTTGACTAAATTCTTGTACTGTTGAAATTCACTGAATTCAAACCTTTAAAGGCATAACACTGGAACACGTTTAGTAGGCCTTGATTTCCATGTTTGACACTCAAGTAAGCAAAATCCATACTTGTCTACCCAAAGTATAGCAAGTTTTTCTTTTAGATATGCACTAGTAGTTGATTTGCTGTTAACTAGTACTAGTATTTTGTTACCTGTCCAGTCAAAGTTCAAGAAACGGGAACAAGAACTGTCAAATTTGAGGCTGCCTCAACATAGGACTCATCAAATTGACTTGTCTTCAAACCATATATTATGTCATGTTTACATATGTTTCATGTATGTTACTGCAGGAATTCAAAGCTTTACTAGTAGTCAATACTGGCTCAAATATGTCATTTTCCTTCATATGGTAGTCAAAAACTAAGTCCTTCATTCTTCAGTTTCCTGGAAGATCCAATTTCTTGGTACATGTTGGTACATGTCATTTTGTCACTAACTATATATACCCTCATCTAGTGCAAGCATAAGATCACAACAAAACCATAACTTGAACCTGTATATTACTCGTTTCGAGGGAGGATATTAGAGTCTTGGATAGTTAATCCACTGATAATAGAATGGGTTTTCCGCGTTTGATTGGTGTTTCGATCGTGTTTTTTGTTCTAGTCATGGCATTTTTATGTTCGGTTCGGGTTGATGCTGCAAGGTTAGTACCAGAAGGTTTTGGAAATGGTGGAAACAGTCACCTTTCATTATACCCTTTATATGAAGGGGCAAAGTATAACATGGCTTATTTGCTCGAACGATTAGCATCATCACCTAGTGGTGGTGGAGGTGGCCATTAATTTGATGAATAGCTTTATAAGATGTCCACATATGCTTCTAGAGATGGAACATATTATGGGATTGAAGCCAAATTTCTTTCATTTCATTTATATATTTATTTTTTTGTTAAAAGGGAGGTATACGAGGCCGATAAGATTAATAATCGAGCCCTGCACCTATAAATTGGGTGATGATGCTCCTAATTGTTGGAGCATCTGTCTTCTATTACTTTCATTATTTACAGAATAAGACTCGTTCGTGCGAAAAATCAGTTTGTATTACTCTCTAGTCGACTATACTTTTACAAAGGTATATGTTAAGTTCCTTGGATTAATATATTTTTAATGTGGCTTTGTCATTTCTTTCAATTTTTTTTTTTTCAATGGCATAGCTAATAAGTAGTAGTAAGCCATCTATTGACAGTAATTTATTCTTATGTAAAGTAGATTTAAATATCAATGCAAAATATTTCACTCAACCGTAAAACATGCCATGATTGTAATCTTCAATAATTGATTACTTCCTCCGTACTTTTCAAACGTTTACAAACTATTTGGACATGGAAATTAAGACAACAAAAGAGGGTCACTTTGTTTTCAATAATGCCCCTAATGGTTTAACAAATTTACAATAAGAGAGGAGTGTTTGATAATGATATTTTATTGTGGGGAGAGAGAGAGATTTTAAATTAAAAAATTCAAAAGAATGGTTGACGGTGGGTAGAGAGAGAAAAAGAAGGGAATAAAAAATCATTTTATTTTAAAGTTGATTGATAGTAGTTGAATTTTTTATTGTTTAAAGTAGATAGTGGAGGGGTATTATGGAAAGGAGTGTGTGTAAAATTTGGTTTGTAAACATTTGAAAAGTACTTAATTTTTTATGGTTTGTAAACATTTGAAAAGTACGGAGGGAGTATAAAACATCTTTCAGGTGGATATCTTTATACTGATGATAAGATATTGAAAAATAAATATATTTGATACTCTAGATTTTGAATCTTTGCTATTAAAAAAAAGGAAAAAAAATTGGAGGAGCTTGAGAAATATTAGGGTTTAAAAAGGTACAATTTTTCTATCCCTAAAAAGGTACATTCATTTCAATATAATTGAATGATTTAGTCGAAACCTACTATGTTATTATCATAGTCCAATCCACATGTATGACCTCATTTCCATAGCCCAACCAATAATAAGGGCAATTTTAAGAGCGTCCCTTTTTTACTATTGGATTCACCCTATAAGCATTAGATAAAGTTGGTTTTTAAGGAAAGGAACAAAGTCACTCTTTGTTTAGGGATCAAATAAAAAGTAGAAAATAAGAAAGAAACAATTGCATGCTGAAAATGTGGGTAATAGGATTCAAGCCCCCAATCACGAGGTTGAGATAAAGGAGCTCCCACTAATTGAGAAAACTCCATTTCCCTTTGTTTTTATCTTTTTGATGTAAAAGAAATGGCAAGTTTAGTTTCTTTGGTTAAGGGGAGAAGTGGAGTTAAGCAGACAAGTCATGCATTATTATTTACTCCCAATATATGAAACAAAATAGCGGCTATGTTATGCACAAGTTATATGCTAGCCCCGTGCCACGGGAACTCAAAAACCACGAAAGACGTTTGCCAACGGTCCTGTGTATTCTTGAATCTTGCTGCGTGTTTGTAAATGCAATAACACATTTTAAGTGCCGATATGAAGCGGAGTCGAGCTAAGGGACAAATCTTTTCTCATCAAACAAGGTTTTTGAGGTTTGGGGATCTCGTTTTGTGGAATTTAAAGGTTTCTATAATGGAAACCACCTGACACTTTCTATAACTCAACTAGATTGAGGTTCAAGTAAAACGAACACTGTTGAGTCTCATGATAACTTCCCATGGTTCATCATTTTCTTTTTTACCATGTGGAATATCTGGACTAGGAGAAACAACTCCATCTTTGAGGACAACCTTATCCTCACATACACTATCATCAAAACCATTAAGTGCAGATCATGGGAATACCACTCATAGCACAACCCCTTAGCCAAGAAATCAGAAATGACCACCATTCAAATTGGTTGGAACCCTCCTCTATGTAACTGGATCAAATTAAACAAGGATTCTACTTTCTCCTTTTTGTCAAAGTGTGCAAGTGTAGCAGGTGTTGCAAGGAATGAGCAGGGACAGTGGCTATTCAACTACCAAAGAAGTATTAAAGCACAAGATGCAACCATGGCTGAGCTACTCAGCATTAGAGAGGGCCTCAAATGTGTAGTGCAGCAGTAGTGGGAACAACTCATCATCAATTATGACAGCGAGAAAGCAATTCAGTTGTTTAACTCCAAGACAAATTCCAGTAACTAACATGTATAACATAATGCTCGATTACAGGAAGCTTAAAGATCAACTCAGAAGTGCGTTTTGAATTCAAAGCCAGAGAAGCAAACAAACTGGCGGATTGCTTGGCAAAGAAAGAAATGGAAATCTAAAATTTGCATAGGGATACAATTCATTTTAATTCTTGCCCTAACTTTTGCAAAGATGTTTATGATTTTGACCTAGCAGATACTACCTACCCAATACGATGTAACGAAATCTAATTTAGCTATGCTTTCTGACAAACCCCCCCTCCCCCCACCAAAAAAAAAAAGGGTTTCTACTTATTTGGAGAAAAAGGGCTTAAGATGAACAGATTTGTTCAAATGGATTGTGTTCTCGCATATTACTAATTTGCCATCCGGTCAATTCTATTCAATGCCATTCAGTTTAAATGAATAGAGCTGATGATTAAGAATTCGCAAACTTGACCTGCCCACCACATTGCCACCTTCATAGTTTAGAGCAGATAACAAATTTAAGGAAAATATGCATATTCGCTTTAAAAACAAGCTGTATATCAGTATAAGGATTATAGGATGCAGAAAACGCTTAGTAGATTCACCGTCCATGAGGCTACATCCTTGTTCATCTGCTTTGAATTATTTCGCAAAGAAGCAAAAGGTGGATCGATACAAATAGTTGTGATAAAAATTTAAGGTCTACGACATTGTCCTCAAGTTTCTTATAATTCTACTATAATACCAGGGCATTATTTATCATAACATGCTAGTAAACATAGTATTTCCCAATTTTGACATATCTGCACACTGAATTTTATCGTACAACAAGGACAGGGCACTTCGCATTTTCAACACAATAGCTGCTGACACTTCCAAGGAAAACTCTGTAACAAAGATATAAGAGGAAAACATCAACAAATGGGTTAGTTTAAGAATCATTCACTATGATTAGAGCAACAAATCAGAGATATCGTACTCACACAGCCAATTGACATTAGGTGAAGTAGTAGTTCAGGTAAGTCAAACTAACGATTNCCAACAAAACAAAACAAAAACAAAAAAAGAAAAAGAATATTTCTTTTCAACTTTGACAAGCCAAAGCAAGCAAGCAGGTAACAATATGGGGTTGCACTTCCAGTTGAGGTTAAATGAACCTATTCAATGGGAATGACATTGAGAATTCTAGTTTTAATCAGATGTTATGGCCAAAGAACAAAAGACACTGAAATTTTCAAATGATATCTTATGTTACTGGGACTTGTCAAGTGTTCTCACGAGGCATGTAGACCTAAGTATTTGAAGGGGCTGGATTTTGCTAATGTCAGGGAATTTTTGTATTTTTTGTCTTTTTGGAAGTGTCGTAGTTCATGTCATGTCATATCATATCTAGGTGTCTGCATCTAGACAGAGTTGCTTGAGTGGAACTTGGAAGGAGATTTCCTAGGGAAAGATTGTTTGAGGGAGAGTGCTTGTAGTTGAGCAGTTCTTTCCAGAATGATTCTTCTTTCACACATTGCTAAGAAACCATTACTCCCGGTGATTNAAAAAAACCATTACTCCCTATCCTAGTATGGGCCAAAGCAACTGATCTTACGGCTTTTTCATTTTCATTGTACTGAACAGAAATAATAATGTCGTTACAAGTTGAACTAATGAAATATCTAAGATATGTTACCAACCTCTCTATAGCACCCCGAGCGTGGCTACCAACAACAAGTAATTGGCATTGATACTTTTGCACTGCATCACATATGGCTTCCTTTGGTTTGCCCATCACAGATATTGTCTCAGCATCAACCTATCAAGAAAAATGATGAATAGCAAGTAACATTGTGAGTATCAGGGAATGCTTAGGATTTTGATCTTTGTCTCATTTGTGAGGTCTAACACTCATTTTTCATCTTGTACCGTTGTCCTAAGTTTAAGTGGTACTTGCCATTTCCACGCCTGCACACCTAGTTGATTTTGAAGAAAAAAGAAAAAAGTTACATGATCACAATTTGCAGCGCCGGGAAATGGCAAATATCAGTGCTTCGCATAACTGAAATAGAACCTGAGGATTTTGACACTTTCCCTCTGTTTTCACCAGCAGATAAAAACCTTAGACAAGTGCACACAGACACCTACCAAAAGGTTGTTTCAGCTGTGAATCAAAGTACTATTTTACTGCTCATGACCACAAACTAATCATCCTAAAAGAAACTAAGCAGAAACAGACTCTTCAAGGTCTTTCTGTGTTACAAAGCTTTGCTAACACACCTTTGCCGCATAGCCAAAGACTCTACACCAACATGGTACAGCTAGGGCAAAGAGGCTTAACAACTATCCCAAATGTTGTAGCAGATTGCCAGCATATCTTAAACAATGGTAAAACTAGGACAAAGGGTAGGCAGCAAGATAATGTCAAGCAAAAATCATAGGTTTCTTGCTCTCAGAACTTATGATCAATGAGACAAAAGGACGGAAATGTATTGTTTCCTTATAATTGAAGAGCATGGCCTTTTCATCATTTCAATTGGTATAGTGCACAAAGATTGAATGGATATCACGACAGGAAATAAAAGAAACTCTAGGGCTGCGATGAACTCCATGTTGATATTTCTCCAAAGATCTTATAACAACGGATAATATCTCCAAGTCTATCTTCTTCCCTCCCATGTCTATTCACATAATTAAGTTTCCTAGAAACACAGCAATCTGAAGACTTCTGTCCAACGTTTAATGAGTACGAAATCAAAAGCATATTACTACATAGCAAATAGTGAGGAATTCATACCCCATGTTTGACACAGAGTTCCTTGGCTTTCTCCAGGAGATTAGCTGCAAACTTTTTCTGATTCTCTTGGATTGTTGTTAGCATGTCAGCAGCTGCATAAGATAACAATGTCATCCAACTTGAATATAAAAAGACAACTTATAGAACAAAAAGAAGAGACAAAAGCATAATTTTGAGGATTATGTATTAGCTACATGTCAACCAAATTTAGCACAAATCATTATTGATGGCTTGAAGGAAAAAAGAGTTTATGATTGTTGAAAGTGTTTAATGAGTTATTAAACTATTCTCTTACCCTTTTTCTCCCCTGCTTTTTCTGCTCTGTACAATTTTTCAGCCATTTACAACTGTACATGACAAACATTTACATTGAAGAACATACTACTAGGAGTATATCACAACTGGGTTGACGAGGGGAATATAAAATAATAAGGTGCTTTTCCATGATTTTACTTTCTTTCTAAAGGAGAAATTCACTAAGAAATTCCAATACATGAAATATAAAGCTGATCCTTCTCAGATTTGGTTTTGTATCTACCTTCAAGTACAAGTACCATTCCAAAGAAGTGAAAATCCTAAATGCATTGATCCCTAATTTCTCGATTAAATTCAACAAAACAAACTCAAAAAAAATTAAAAACACACTTCATTACCTGTCACATCACTATAGCATTGAAATCTCTAGACCAAACAGAAAAAATTGAGTGATTCAAAAACTTTCGATTGAAGAGCAAATTAGCAGTATGGCATTATTTGAACAAAAATTCTTCAAAATTACTACTAGTTACTACTATAATCATCAAAAAGAGAGAGAATAAGAAGAAGAAGAGAAGAGAGCTTACGAATAGAGCCGTAAGTGCCGGCATAAATACCGGTGAAATCAACAGAATAAGCAGTAAAAACGATGAGTCCATCAGATTTAAGCTTGCTGTTGAGATTTGTGAGCGCCCATTGCAGCGCCTTGCGGCTGCACTCGCTCTCATCGATTGCGATCATGATCTTCTTCTTCTTCGTCTCTGCTGTTCCATCCGCCATCTTCAACCTTTCAACTCTCTCTTTCTCTCTCTCTCTCTCTTTCTCTTTCAATGTATCTCACTTTTAACAGCTGGGCATAATTATGATTATGATTATGATTAATGAAAATGAAGCAGTTTTGGTAGGAATCTCGGGCCCAAAAGAGATTCAAATCTGTGGGGCTCTTGACACTTGGCTTGTATTTTTTTTACTGCCCACGCCGCCACGTCCATCTTATGTTTCAGTGACACTTGGCGAAGGATTATGATTATGAGTAAAGCATTGTTCTCTTCAATTTATTTTTATTGATTTCTGTCATTAAAATCAATAAAAATCGGTAAAATTAACAAAAAGTCAGTAGTAGTTGTAATATGATTAGTCATATTAATTATTTTGGGAGTAATAACTAAATTTTCATTAAACATAATAAAGAAAATAAAACACCGATGACATGTAATTTTACAAGATGTTGATTAATAAAAGAATCAATCATCCTCTGTAGAATTATCTTCCATTGTCTCATATTCCATTGATTGCAATATATCTTCGGCAATATGGTTCTGTATTTTCATCCATTTGTTGTTAACGGAAAGTTAAGCTCGTTAAATTTTAGTTCAATGACATCATGCCATATCAAATGTGGGATTATTCAAGGTCAAACTCATTTGTTGGATTATTATTGTTGAATAGCCAATTTGTTAGATTATCTAAATCCATTTTTCTATTATTATTATTGTACTAAACTGAACTGAGTGGGCAATGAATAAATAGTAATATATGAGAAAAATAAATAAGTTATTGATCTAAACTAAACTAAACTAAAATGGGATTGAATAAGGTGAAATTAACAAACCCTAACCTACAAAATAAAGGTAGTTTAGGATAATCAGCATAGTTTAGAAAAAAAAATCAACAAAAATTAGTACAATCAACAAAAATCAACAAAAAAACAACGAAATCAACAAAAATCAACAAAATCAATAAAAATCAACAAAAACCAATAATCAACAATAAATATCAGCAAAAATAACATGAATAGAACAAAGCCTAGTTCTGTTCACCTTTTTTTTTTTTTTTAATTAAAATCAGTTCAGTTGTATAGTTGGTTCAGTACAATTAAGGCTTTGTTCTCCTCAACTTATTTTTGTTGAACAAAAATCAATAAAAATCAACAAAAATGAACAGAGTTGCTCGCTACCGAATCTATCAGATTAACAAAAAAACATTAGAATCAACAAAAATTTACAATCAATAATAAATATCAACAAAAATAACATGAAGATAGCCTAAGTTTAATAAGTTCAGTTAATGTAGAAAATTGTTAATTAAAGAAATTTTTATTCAAATATAATTTCATAATGACACATGTGCCATTGGAAAAGTTCTGGTAAATATTTTCAAATGAGTCCAATATATGGATTATTTTTCGACAAGTTATAAAGGACTAAAGGTCAAATACAAAAAATCAATTCAGTTCAGTTTAAATTAAGTTTTGTTCAATTAAGTTTAACTTTTTTCAGGTGAAAAGAACATATCAAAAACCTAAGTTCGGCATCGTTAACACGTGTAAGCATCAACATCAATATAGACATACTCAAGTCCTTAACCAAACTTCCTTAAGTATAAGACTGATATCAAAACTGAACTTATTTTTCCTAACTAAAATGTTCCAAAATGGTTGTAGCAAACAAGGTAGGTCAGGGCATAGAGTGAACAGTGGAAGAAATTTTCAGGTTGTCCTTGAGCCAACCCCTTAAGGATAAATCATAAAAGGTGCCGAAAACACACTGAGAGCATGTAAGGATCCTCTGTGTGACAATTATACATTAGGCATTAGGCAAATATCTCAATCCATAACATGTCTATGGTAGAGGGTTTCTTTTGTGTACAAGTTTGCCAAACTAACTAAATGAAGATTTGAATGTCAAGTATGCAATCTAGTTTTCAAATATAATCAGTCCTATCCTCATTCACATCATTACATTCAGCATCATAAATTAACTTCGCATAAGCATGTTTACAGTCAACCTTACCTGTAATAGGTTAATTGATTGTAAGCAAAAACATTTCAGTCACACGTCTAAGCAATAGTTTAAGAAAAGCAATCCATAATAGTATCAGGGAGAATGAAAGACATGATTAGAGTCCTAATTGGAATCAGTTAGGAGGTCTTTCATTTTCATTATTTCCTCGTTCGTATGTGGAAAACCCTATAAAGGACTGTAATCAAAATGCCTTATTAACCTGTTTTGGTCCTTTATTTCTTGTTAAGTAATAGACAGTGAATGCATATCCAATCAAGGGTCTTAAAATCCGTCTATATTTTCCCTTACCTTCCCGATTCTTATCCCACCCTATTGTAAGTGTACTGTGAGAATCATTAGGATATTACAAATACGAAAGCCTCCAAATAGATAACTATAAGAAAGTAAGGTAATTGCAAACGCATATAGCACCTAAAATAGTTCATTATGAAAGCATAATATAATTTCTTCAAATGTCACTGCAAATGTTTACTTAGTTTTCTCCTTTGTAGCAAAAAGACATATAATTCAAGTGACATCATCAATGTTTGAAACACATGTGTTAGGAGGATACATCATTGGAATGGTGGACATAAACTGATTTGGACAGTAACAAACACTTACAGACATTTAAAGGAGTAAACAAGTAGATTAGGCTAGAAATGGTTGAATGATAGTTAACTGGCACACCAGACATTCTGAGAGTCCTTCACCATCCCAATCAACAAGCAAACTTGGGAGGTCTAATTTCATTCTGCCAACCTTGTTATTGAATATTCTGAGAGAAAAGATAGTTATTGTTCTTGTATTAGCTGCTAGTTAATGTTTAGATTATTATTCACTCACCATCCAGAAACTAGCTCTCTCGACATTGGGAAGAGGAGATAGAAAAAACTTTGAAGAGTCTCTCTCCAAAAAAAAAAAATCATCAGCAACGGCTGCCGCTCGGACACCCTTAATGCCGACGCCAGCTAGCGGGAGTAACTTTTCGGTGACATCTCGTTTGAACTTTTCGACATCCGGGCAAAACTCTCTATGACAACGCTGGAATTTTACCGTGGGGTCGCCATATTTTCCGACCACAATCCGGCCACCACGAAATATCACCAGCATCAATCGATGTATTTCGACAAGGAAATAAGACATGCATATTTGAAAAATGGAAACCGTGGTGAACAAAATCTGACTCGGTTGGAGATGAATGAATTTTTCACCATTTTTTCCAGCGAAATAGAACAATGAAGACCCGAAAATTTTCGTTACTAAACAAAGAGAGAAGTGTTTCTAAATTCAACAAATGACAAATGACATTACTTCTGCTACTAAATAGAAAATGACTTAAGGACGAGAACTCTTCAACGAAATTTGTTGTTTCCAAATTCAACAAATGACAAAAGACACTAATTATGTTATTAAAACTGACTTAAGGACAAGAACACTTCAACAAAATTTGACATTTCTAAATTTATTGAATTCATACTAGTCAGACATGTAGCTCTTAGAGTCTATGTTATACTGACACTTATAATGTTAATAATAATAAAACATTAACTAAGAATAAGATTAATAATAAAGGTAAATATATTAACTGTTGATTTCGTGCTTTTAGTAAAATTATCACTATTAATGTTAATAAAAGGGACTTAAATAATTTTAATAATAAGAAAGACTTCCGACATCCTATTAATTCATGTAATAATAAGAACAAGATTAATAACCTTAGCGTAAGTACATTTATCCGTATCTTATTATCATATGTAATAATAAGAAAAAAAATTGCCAATTTCATAATTATAAGTACATTTATTCGAATCCTATTACTCTATGTAATGTAAAAGAAATGCAATGACCCTAGAATTAGGAAATTTATCCATATCCTATTAATTTATGTTAAAATCCTTGGCCACCAATATCATAATCGGTGCATGTATCCATAATTATCTTGAATATAAGTTGTTATATAATGACATGAGTAATTTTCTTACAATTCTTACCGTTTCAATAGAACCAAGGTTACACAACTAAAGCCTGAGATTAGAGTACACACTTGATTAATACTAAACAACTACTTACGAGTTCACCAATCCAAATGTAAGCATAATAAGGAAAATAATTTTTTGTGAATACACTATTTGTTGAAGTTTGAGTAGTTTAGGGTATAGGTAATTAGGGTTTAGTTTGTAGGCCATTAGGATTTTGGGAAGCCATGTTTATAGGGTTTGAGGGTTCGACCCATTTTGCTGCTAGGACATGTAGTTATCGTTTTAAGTGATTGATTGAACATTGTTATAGTGAGATCTCATTCTGTTACTAATAGGGTATGGATTCCATTGTTTAGTTCACACCTGAACTTGAATCAATGCAAGAAATACCCAAATTCCTAATCTCATATTTAAATGACATAAAACTCTAGAGCAAGAAAAACAACATCAAACACCAAAACCCAAAACCTGAGGGGAGAGAGAAAAAATTTGAAATAACTTGACATAGTCAAAATAATGTTTTAAATTGAAATAACTTATCAAACCACAGCTCACCAAAGAGGGAATAGTTAAAATTGAGGTCATCAGTTTAATATCACAATAAACGTCAGGGTACTAAAATGGAATTTTTCTTAAATATAATATAAAAACATGCTAATACTATCGGCATAATAATGAGCTAAAGAAGCAAACACACTGCTTATTTCCTAGCTAGAGTATTAATTTTCTCACCTGGTTGAAACATAAGTTAAAAAAGTTTAAACCATCATGATTGAAAATTGAAATGTTACCTTACCATCATCATTTTTTTTTATTCAACAAAAACAACACTTAATACAAGTTCCATTTTTAAGAAGATCAAAATATATCCAACCTTATCCTAAGAGGTTGAATTAGCATCCTCTACATACTAAGGCTTCTAAGAGTTAGCAAGGGGCTTTCACAACTCAAACCCAATCATGTATAGGCTAAGATCCAGTTATCTCTTTTTCTAGGTTATGATTTATGGAATAACTATTGTAACAAACTTTATTAAGTTAAAAACAAGAACTAGTAATGGGAATAGTAATCTTGTTGAGGCCTTCACATTCTTGGTTTTGACAGCACAAATTCCTCAATTGATTAAATTTGTTAATTTTTGTCTCTCATGTAGTGTTGGAAAATAAGATTAAGAAGCACAACCGACCTAAACCTCTAATATACACATGGAATTATATAGATGCTCTTGAAACTGCTAAAAGGAGTAAGCTGAATCGGTGGACCGATTTCGAGTTCGATGGACCCACCGGTTCCAAGACGATTTCTAGTCCAATTTTATGTCCCCCAATTCTCTACTCACCTTGAATTATCTAGTAAACAACAGACCAAAAATGACGATATGAAGTCTCACCAAATTCTCATTCACCATATTCACACTTCAAAATTCCAAACTCTCATCCCCACTTGTCAAATACCACAAAAGAATATGAAAGTTGCCCAAAGATAGAGGGGTAAAATGTAGACTTGAAAATTTTGATACCCCCTTAAGAGCTTTAAGAGTTTGCTATATAGTAAGTAGTGAGATACTAGAAGAGATATGGAAGGAGGTTGAACAATTAAATGTTGCATATGCCAATTTGAATTCTGAGAGGTTGTATAGAGAGAGTGGAAGAGAGACAGAGAGAAAGAGTTGCAAGTGCTAAACTAGGAACAAAATCAAAGAAGCAGAACATGATCTTGTGATTCATCATCTGTACTGGCGCTATTTTTTTCGTCATTCCTTTGTTCCTGTGGATTTATGTGGTTTTTAAGCTGGTAAAATTATACCAAAATGCCGATTGGGTAACTTTGATTGAACATCACCGAATTCAATTTCTCTGAGGTATTGTGTTGACGAATACCTACATATCTCATTCCCAATGAATTACTGTGCTTGATTAAGCTTTTAATAATTCTGAAACCTGAGTTAATTTCATATTTCCCATTCTAATTCAATATATATTTCCTTCCAAAAAGAAAAAATCCATCTTAACCCCTACCGTATAAGGACATTTCTCGAGAGACATAATTAATGAATATAGCATATCATAAAGACTTAGATTATCCAGAATATGTGTAGTGAGATTGAGATTATGCCAAACCTTGGGTATTCAAAATGCAAACTTTCATGATAGAAATAACCTAAAACAAATGTACATCCATTATGATTTCTTTTAACAAACAAACAATATAAGACTATCTTAACTCTATTGAATAGGGTTTTGGGCAATTCTTAATGAATTAATAAGTGACACGTATGATGAAGTGAAAGAGCATAGAAGAAAATACTTCTAAAACCTTGTCAAAGCAATATAATATAAAACTCATCAAATTATTTAAAATTATCTAACATGCATCCATCACGCGTTCACTATTATTGTTTGCATTCAGATTTAATTTTTTTGTTATCTAACAATTGTTTTGGAGCATATAGAATGGGTTTGTATTTAATATTACAGAAAAAAGTTATACGACATTTA
>BSSO01003408.1:0-16575 GCA_030267885.1 Mesembryanthemum crystallinum | reverse complement strand
TTGGATGGCCTAGATTTTAAGTTCACATATTTCGCATTCAATTTGAGTTCGCACTTGAACCTGAATCTATATAAATATATATACTCCCTCCGTCTCAAGAAGTTCTTTACGTTGGAGTTTTTACGGTCTCCAATGCAACACTTTGACCATGAATAATTGTAATTTTATATAAATAAAAATTATATAATGATGATATTATGAAAATAGTAGTTAATATGAATCTAATATAAGTATTTTTTATTGTGTAAATCTTTATATATTTTCACTAATTAATGGTCAAAGTTTTTTTACCTTTGACCTCAAAATGCCAAACGTAAGGAACTTCTTGAGACGGAGGGAGTATATACTCTTGGCTACCAAACAGTTTATCTAATTATTCTCAACTTTCAACTCTCAAGACTACTTTTAATGCTAATTTTGAGAAGCTATACATACAAGCTTTTATCTTGAAGTAGCTTTTCAACTAGTATGCTACTATTCCGTTCGTTCCGCTAAAATCTTTACATCGTCTATTTTGGGCGTTCCCCTAAAACCTTTGCCAGGCCAAAATAGAAAGGAATGTTGGGTGAAAAGTCTATCAAACCTCCTACTTCTCTCATCCTTTTTAAACATTGTAAATTAAGCACTAGTCCAAGGACAAAAGGGGAAGTCTTACACCAAACCAAAAATCCTTAATCTACATGCAAATTTTCAATGTAAAGGTTTTAATGGAACGAATACTATTTAATAACAATCAAACTATTTTTAACCCATATTCTAACTTGTTATCTAGCTTATCAGCTAGTCATGCATGCGACACAGCCTACATATTAGAAACAAATATACTGCTTCTTTTGTAAGGCTATGTTTTGCAAACAAACTGTAGCTGCGAGCTGTACCTTCTATCTTTAATAGCTTTCACATTTGGAGCTTTTGACGTCCTTCCAAAAGTTAAAGCTATTGCAAAAGCTTCTCCATCCTAACAAATCCAAAAGCTCCCAAAAACTGTGCTCCAAACATACACTTAGTAATCTGACTAGTAGATTCGAACCCACAAATGTTTTTCAATGCTATTGTTACTTGCTTCACCCTTAGAGAGTTTTCGTCATGGTGATTTATTCATTGGCTATACAGAAATTAGTAATTCCCCTTGTTATCCTCCACCACTTCTTTTGTTGACTGATCATAGATAGTAAGTGACACTCAAATGGTTTTCACTTTTTATTCTGGGATTTCCTGCTTCAACATCAGGGAAGATAGGACATGCGAATGGTCTGTGTGTCAGACTGAACAGTTAGAATGCTGTGATAAACTTTTGTGTACTAGGAGTACTCAGTTAGAGAACTTCTTTCAAATAATCCATTAATGACGGTATACCAGAAAGATTCAGAGAGAGAGAGAGAGAGAGAGAGAGAGAGAGAGAGAGAGAGAGAGAGTAGGTACTTGACTAAATAACTACAACTTTGAGATTTTTGCGTTCTTTGTATATATATAGTGTGAAATCATTCAGGACATAAGCCATTTCAAGCTTGTCTCAAATTACACGCATGCACCAGCACCACATGTTTTGTTTACATTATGCTTAATGTTCAAGCCACAGGATGAAAAGAAAAAACCTACTAGTAGAAATATGAATATTTATTAAGAACATCAAGCGTTCAAGCCATGATAGGGCGGTTAATAACTAGAAGTATAGAGTGCAGCAGAACAGGTTTCTGATAACACCGAACATAACATTAGTAAATGCCTCATCTCACTATATTACACTGCACTTCTGGTTACTCAATATATTTATGTATATTTGTATGTAATTATAGCTAACTCATGTTCTTATTGCAAAAACAAAGATTCATACAGTCCTCAGATCAATGTGTCAGCTATGCGATAATGTGATCTGAGTCTCTGACTATTACTGGCTTCTGTTCCAAACCCATATGGCTCTTGCATTTATCAGCATTTGCACGAGTTCCCCTCGGACCTGAAGGCTAATCAGATCATTAGCCCCACCAATAAAGTTACCACCAATGAATATGGCTGGCACAATTGGGCTCTGCCCCATAGTTTGTAGGGCACCTTCAATCTCTTCCCTGTTTGGCAGTTCATCCAGCTCATACAGCGTAGGGTTTGCACCGTAGCTTGTAAAGAGCTGCTTCACGGAGTGACTCACAGGATCTGAACTGGTCCTGCTGAATATGACCACTGGCCTTTCATCCACCAATGGCCTCAAGGTGTCCATTACCAAAATGACCTAATAAACTCTTTCTTGTGCTATACTTGTGAGATGAAACTGATAAAGACTACAAGAATACCAGTTGAAAAAAGAGCCAGATGATTTATGGTGAGGAATTTTAATTAGGTTATCTCGGAGATTATGTATTTATACAGCCCATGGAAGGATTATTTCATTATCATCAAGGTACTGAAAATGATATGGGATAATATTCTGGTAAGCATGAATGCAAATGCGCTTTTCATGATTCTGAAAGTGTACCTGATAACTGTTTTGACAATGAGACATCAGTTCATGTCTGAAGTTACTATTATGCACCAGTAATATCATGTCGGCATGCTTGTGCATCAGGAAAATCTCTCTTACAAGACATGATATTTTGGTGTAAACATCTTGTCCATTATTTGTTCAAGAAATTGTTATAATGACCTGTTTTACTTGGACTATTTACAAATGCTGGACTCTTTTCAAGTGTATGACATGGATAAATTGGTTTTTGCACTTTTCTTGGTTGTAATTGATTTTGGAAGGCCATGAGCAAGTACCATTCACACATTTAATGTACCCTATATATTATCTGACCAACTCCTGCTGGTGTAACATGAGATCTAGAGTAATGGAGGAAATGCCAATGACTAGTAAAGTCGCCGTTGCCAAGAGTAATATCATCATTATCAACAGAAAATAACTCAGTTCCTAGGTGTTTAAGAGTTCCCTGCTGATTAAGATTTATTTTTATTTATTTATTTTGGGGGGGGGGGGGGGGGGGAGGAAACGAGATGTTAGCAGGAAGTGTAGTATAACAGAAGCAAAGGCCTTATAGGAACTTAATTTTGTATGTTTCTTTAGAACAAACACCTTAGCCAGGAGCATAACGAGAGGGACTGCATTAATGGTTCAGCTTGTGTTTTTGGTGTAATTTTTCTGTTAACTTGTGGTTGTTTGGTTCACTATGTGAAGTTTTAATTTCTACGAATTTGTATTTCCGAGGAAGTAGAATTTCAATGGAAGTAACAAAAACTATTTGGTTAACAGGAAATTTCTCCATTTTAGGGAATGAGAACTTCCTGGGAAGTTCTAATTTCTGAATTGTGTTTCCTGTGTTTTTGTTATTGTCAACCAAAGATCAATAATACAGTAAAATGAGTAAAATCTGTACTTGTTAAAGGTTATCCTTCCATGCCCACTCTTTATCTTGTGTCTCTCTCTCCTTTTCCCTTGCCCTTAACATGAGAAATCAATCCTAACAGATGAATTGCTAGATTTTAAGCTAAAAAAGGAAAAAAAAAAAGACAAAAAAAGAAACTTACCCTTCACTTAACACAAAATAGTAGGACAGTTTTTTTTTATCCCCTTCTATTTCTTTTATTTTATGTTACATTAGTCAATTTGTGTTCTCCTATACTGTGTAAGTGTATGTGCAAGGGATTTCAGAACATATTCTTCAGAGGGACTTTACATTTTCCATGTTGAAATAATGAAAATTCTCAGTGACAGCAGCTATTTCTCGTTACCCTGTCTATTGACAAGCTACCGCGTATCAAGAATCGTTATACTACTTATGGCTTATGGAAATAACGAGTAGAACATTTCTTATGGCCCGCAGTTTCAAGAAGTCACGGATTAGCTTTGAATAAACAGCTCCAGAGGAAGTCAAGGGCCAATGCAATGGTGTGGTCCAACTTGAGCATGTTGATCAGGAAAAGGCAACCAGCCAGTCCCCCTTTTGAAAAAGAAAAACTGGTAAGGATAAACGATTCTCTCTTGCACAGAGGAATATATGAAACAGAACATAACTGATGTACTATTAGATGTACAGATGAGGATGTCAATATGAGTGGATTTGTTGGAGAACAGATCGCAAGGTCAGCTCCGCGCATAAAATGCTAAAGTTGCAATCTAGCACGCTAAAAGTTGTTTAGAAATAACAAGAAGCAGCTGGAAAACAGATTCTGTTGTGGCCTTTTTGTACTTGCTGCTCTATCTCTTAGCTCCACAAACAAATAGAATTGAACCTGGAGATACATGTAAACAGGTTATTTTCTATCATCAACTTAGAAGGACAATGAATTTTGTGTTTAGTCACCCAAAACTGATTTTTTCTTGCATGTCATACCTGATATACAGGTAAGGGGTTGAATTACATGACCATTCATAATGAAGTAGAACATCAGTTCCTTACTGAAACAGCATAGCTTATCTGCAGAATCTTCCAAAAATGAAGAAAAAAGAAAAACTCGATTGCAATGCACGTAAGATGGTTGTTCTGAACAATGAAAATTGCAATGGTCTTTTGGTTCAGCCTGTCAGCTTTCTTGGTTATATAGTGAAAGATGCATGCTGAAAAACACGGGGGTGGACCGCTGGAGATATATTTTCCCATTCTAGTTGTTTTACTTTAGTCTGACAAAGTTATAACTTCATAAAATGTACTGAATTATGGAAGTTTATGAGATTTCTTGTTGAGAAACTACTTTAGAGTACTACGCCAGTCCATAGACATTATCCAAGGTGTGTCTTCCCCAAGAACAAGCATAGAATCAGCAACATTGGTATTCTTTAACGAGTTTTGGGTTGGTTAGAAATATGGTGTTCAAATGTTTTATTATCAAATATCGACTCTCTGATAGGCCTTTAGGGTATGGGAGATGCTACTGATTAACTAGAAATACACATTGGTTAGCATGCCATCTGTAATTATATACCGTGTATTAATTCAAGTCTTTTATTCTTCTATCTGAAGCTGAACATTCAGTCACCTCATTTGTGTTCTTTAACAAACTTTTTGGGTTGGTTATGTTTTTAGCATTTCATAGCTACTCTCTTGATCAGAATTCAGAACTCATCCTGCTGAAAATCAAAACTGGGTTGTCATCTATTAAAACTTGGTGATATCAGAATTCAGTTGTATTTCTTGATTTTTTTTCCTATACTGTGGCACGATGAAGAATGTCAAGTTATTAAGCTAAAAGAACCAATTCGTTGTTAAATGCTTTAGGCTATCTTTTATATGCAGTGTATCTCTACAACTAATGCACCTAGGAATAGAGTTCCAATTCGTTGTTAAATGCTTTAGGCTATCTTTTGTATGCAGTGTATCTCTACAACTAATGCACCTGGACATAGCATTTCTTTGTCAAAGAACTGCATATGAAGAAAGCCTCTTCCAGAACCTTGAAAGTTAAGGAGCTTTTCTGATTCTAAAATTGCTGCTGGTAATTAGTTTTCAGACAATGAGATATTGCTTCGGTCTTGCCAAAGAGAGTTCTTCTGCAAATATTTACCAAATAAAATGCCCGTTTGGCCAATCTTATACCGAATTTTACTTACCCCTCACATCCCTCCTTCACCACCTCCTTTTTCTCCACATCTTCCTCAACTTTTAACTTAGAAGTTAAAATGGGCTAGAAGTGGAAAATACAATTTGGAGCTTCTACTTCTAGCCCCATTTAAATTTCTTAGAAGCTAAAAGTGGAGGGGGAGGTGGAGGAAGAAGGATTGGTGAAGGAAAATTAGTAAGAGAAGTAAAAGTTGGTAGAAGCTTGGCCAAACAGACACTAAAATGTCAGCTTATCTACAAAACTGGCTTGACAATTGACATCCATGATTCTTAACTGCATTCTTAAAGCTTACGTAATGTCGATCAACTGTTCTTGCAGCACATCTGTGTCCTTTCCGAAGGGTCATTACCTTCTCTGGTTCGCTTCAAGCTCTCTGCTAAAATACAGTTATTATGCAACATTCAAGAATCCTTTTGCCATAAAAAAAGTTCAACTATAACCTTTGCAGAAAGATAGAATTACTTTGAAATAGCCAGTGGGATCATGACGAATGATTCAATAAAATTAACTGGTCCTTCTGGGTTTTGATCAGAAGAATGATTCAATAAAATTAACTGGTCCTTCTGGGTTTTGATCAATTAATAATCTGATCACTTACAGACTCCAAACTGATTGTCACCAACCAGATAATGGTTTAATTTTTTAGATGAATGCCACCCCTTTGATGTTTAGGTTTTGACATTCCATGCTTCTTCTAAAGGTTCATTCCATGCTTCTTTACCTTCGGTAGAGCCAATAGAAAGCGAACTTCTCCCCTGGCAAATAGTACATCTCATTCTATTTGCCATGAATATCATGCAAATTGTTCTACACATCTGGGTTTTAAGATTTTAGAACAGGAGTTTGCTGGAACTTGTTGTTGGATGGATTCCAACTAAAACAAGATGAAAAGGGGACAGACCTATGTATGAGTTGTGACTTTAAATCTCGGTGAGATCAAATTATAAAGGTGGAAATAAGATTGCATAAACATCAAGAGGGGTAAAGTAAGCGCCAATTTCATTTTTCACTCTTCTTAAGCAAGATATATGATTCCTCATCTGAAGACTGTCAAAAGAAATACAGAAGAAGAAGAAAGTTACTGGATATTCATCTCATTCTTATGCATGATCTTGAATCTAGATGAAACCTCTAGTACATACTTTGCAATCCTTATATGCATTTTGAGCTAACCAGGTTGTTCGACTTCCTGTTTAGGGCTCCTTGCTTCTGATCGACATAGGGACCCCAAGAAGTGTTTCTGATATTTAACATAGCTTGTTGGTCCTGTCACACAGACAGATTTGCAGATAGTGGCAGAGCCCTTAAGGATCCCCATTGAACGACAAACAGAATACCAAAAATGAGTTCTAATATCATATATGTGGCAGTGTTGCTTCTTCGAACAACATGGCATTGGCCTGTGCTTGCAATCATCTCTTTGCTTCTGTCCCTAGTCATCTTTCCATTTGAAGCATCATTTGTTCATATGAGTTGTCCCTCTATCTTTCAGGTAGTGCATGCTTTGAGAACTGATTCTTTGTGGAACCCTAGCATATAATGGAGGCATAACTTTCCCAATAGCTTGTTTAGAAGTTCTATAGCTGCACATACAATGCTCAGATCGTCAAAACGAACAAGACTGTAGAGTGTCAACACAAGTCGTTCTTAACAGCGTGCCTTTGGATAGTACAAGTTGTGGGCTATGGGGGTCAGCAGTAGCAGATGGACTAAGAAGAGTAACGAGCAGATTGAGCCAAATTGTGGTGAACTAATTGGTGGTTGACTAAGAGGTTTTGAGAGGTCAATGTAGATTTTGAAATAGCCGCAAAATGAGCCTATTCACTAGAACACTATGAGAGCCCTACGATTACTTAAGGCCTGTTGTATAAAGCAGAGAGAAGCATTGTATTCAGCAAAATTGATTGCATCTCAAGTTCATCCATATGGAGAAAAAAAGAAGGAAAGAAAATAAAGGAACATTGTCAATGTACATGGTAGCTTTCACTAGCTATGTTACTCTAGACAAATATCCTGAGTTCTTGGCTTATTACTGTTCGCTACTTTTTTTAGATAACGAATCATCCCATAATGAGCATTGTATTTGTAAATGAGCTGATTGTTTTATTCTCACTTCAGTCATTCAGACAACAATATGTCTTGACTACATGTATGAGTTTACTCAAGAAAACAAGTGAAAGTAAACATCAGAATATCCTACAGCCCTAAACTAATAGGACTGAGTATTCTATCGACTCCTATACAGAACAAAACCTGTAACATTCCTTATTATTGTGACTCTTAACTATCTTGAGCTTTGGAGAAAAGTTCACTAGTTCCTATTCCATACCCAAATAGCTCCGGCATCCATCAGCATTTTTGGGAGTCTACCTTGGACCTGAAGGCTGATCATGTCGTTGGGCCCACCAACGAAGTTCCCACCAATGAAGAGAGATGGTACACTAGGCCTGCGGCCCATCATCTGCAGAGCTCGTTCTACTTCAAGCCCATTGGGCAGTTGATCGAGCTCATAGACAGTCGGATTAGCACCAAAGCCTGAGATGAGCTGTCTCATTGAGTGACTCACTGGACAGTTGGTCCTACTGAATATCACCACTGGCCTGTCTTGCACCAAACGCTTCACAATCTCCATCGTTTTTTGCTAGGAAGATGATGATAGAAGTATTGAATTATAATGAACTCTGGAAAATACCAGTTGATGAAAGGATTGTGATGAGGAAAACAGCTTCAGCATACATCTATTTATAGGCCTAACCGAGGGTGACTATCTCTGCGTAAAATAACTGAATAAACGAGTTAGAGGGATAAGTTTGGAAAGTCATGAACAAAAAGGAGAACTTTTTGCTGTCTCTTTTAAATCCACAAACTGTGCCTGAAAACGACCCCTTGCAGCGTCTAAGTGCTTCATATTCTGTAAGGAAACACGGACATTTGTCCTATTGAATAAAGTCATCGTAACAACGAAAAATAACTTATACATTCAGACAGAGTGAAAAGAATAATGAATAGCTGCTGCTCTGTGGAAATCCACAAACAAAATTGCCTTTCCCTTAATCACACCCCTTGAGCATCCATGTGGATAACTCTTTTAACTTACGCGTGGATATTATCGACCAAAATTTTACTCAAAACACAATTAAAGAGCCCAAAGAAAGTTAAACATGTGGGAAATATGGAATTAAGAAAGCTGTTGTGTATCTACCTTTTTGTACCTCCATTCTTAGGAAGGTGCGGAGAACAAAACATCAAGTGACAATTTGCATGGTACGAAATGGGAATTGATCCTATCCTGCAAAGATATCATCCCATTAGATACACTCATAGAAAAAAAGCTGAAAAGAAGCATATATAAGCAAATTGCATCTGATATGACATTACCCTTATCCTCTTATGATTCCTGAAACTAGAAACTGCTCTTCGTACATCTCAGTGCCTGCTAATGCAGTATATCAACAAACATTTACATTCTTAAATGCTGCGTCAACAACTTAAACCACGTCCACCCTTTTTCTTCCTTTTCTGACAGGAACTACAACTAATATACTTTTGAAGTTTTCGGTTAAATTATTTCGTGCAATGGGTCAAATACCTATTAGACAAAGTACTGGTTGCCTGGCCATATCGACACATCTGTTTAGCATCAATCTCTGATATACCGAGGTAACTTAATAAACAAGATGGTAGCCGATTACGTATATGCAAACCGATGAAATGTAAGTTGATGAAAGACAGACTGGGAATCACTAGTACTTATGCCTTGTAGCTACTCTTTCAAATCTATATCACCATAATCAACTTACACAGCCAACAGAAAAATCATGTAGTCGTCAGACTACTCAAATTTTAATAGCATTCGATTTGGTTGCATTGTGCTATACTGAAGAAATAGTTACTTATTATTAATAATTCTACTTTATTTAATATTTGTGCTCGAACTCACACAAACCAAACTCACACGAACAGAACTTTGTATCTGTACATAGAAGGCAGAAGATGGAAACACAATAGAGACAGCTGAAGAAGAATAAGGCAATGTCAGCTTGTTCCATACCATACCACACCATTACCACGGGAATTTTTTTGCTTATAGTGGCAGTGCCTTTCGGGAATTGGCGCCGAATTGAGAGGAATTGAGTGTCCCAGTAAATTGAATTGATGGATCAAATTCCTACTACTAACCAGATGTCAGAACTCAGTACACAAAGTGGTACTGGGTAAGATCTTCATTGTTCTGGAAATCTTTATATTTCTCATCCCAGAAAATGACACCGAGATTCTTGGTTTTTTTTTTTTGGTTTTTTTTAGGCAAGGATTGCTCTGAAGGGTCCGGTCAATTGATCATCAAGCCCATGAGCCAAGGGCTAGAATGGGTGTGGAAAGGGAGATAAACCATCCCACAAAGTGGAGGCATGTGGTCTCGAATTTGGGTATCCTCGGAATTCGAGATGTGGTGCTACCAACTTAGCTACTATCTCACCCTCACAAAATGCATTGAGATTCTTGGTGATTATGGGCATCTCTCATGTAGGAACTATTGCTTTATTTTTTGGGTACATTTTCTCATTTGCTTGCTCTCCCCCTCTACACTTTTCTTTTTCTTTTACTGGTATAAGATGCTACCCCAAAGTCCCCACTTCTTTATTGGAACATTTTTTTAGACATAGTCATGGGTTTTTGGTTTCCTTTTTTTTATTTTATTTTTTTAAACAGAGTTTTGTAAGCCAATAAAGATGGATTTTGAACATTAGTAAATGCAATGGATGATGATTAACATAGGAGAACGCAAGCTTAACTGAACAAGTTTAAGAAAGACATGAGTTGGGACTTGGGAGCAAGGGAATTTTTGTCTGCCCATTGTATGCAGAATCTGTATTAAGCATTGTTATTGTTACTGTTGTTGGCAAGCATTTACATTGTACATCCGTGACCAAGGTTACTAAATTAAATTACACCGAGAAATCAAATGAACATCAGCTAAATTTTCATCACAGAAACTGTACATTTGGTAAGAGACAAGCACATAGTAAATTTTACTATGTAACAAATTAACACATCTTATTACTGATGGACGTAATAGCAACAATGCTCTATACATTTACATTCGTAAACGAGGAGGCTCATTGTACCATCTACAATGGACATTGCTAAGCCAGTGAGGAGAGACAATTCTTGCCATTTTTCAAAACAAAAGAGAAACAATTTGCTGGATCATC
The DNA here is from genome assembly GCA_030267885.1 of Mesembryanthemum crystallinum. Taxonomy (NCBI): domain Eukaryota; kingdom Viridiplantae; phylum Streptophyta; class Magnoliopsida; order Caryophyllales; family Aizoaceae; genus Mesembryanthemum; species Mesembryanthemum crystallinum. The sequence continues at coordinate 5,812 of BSSO01003408.1, read as the reverse complement.
TGTGTNTGCTTTTGGTCGAAAAACAATTTTCCAAACAATGTGAAATAACTTTCAAAATAGATCACTTTTCTAGAAACTATTTTCTGCCCAACTAAACCCATAACTATCCCGGCACACCATTGCTCTGACCGGTAGCAGGGCAACTGTTGCCTTCTAAACTAAGATTATGTAAGAATTACAAACAATACAAAACTTCCAAGTCAAAAACCAAAACGAAATAGAATCTGTATAATGAGTCGTATATGACGAAAACTTAGACAAAACTATGAGGCCTCTTGAGTTCAACTATAGAGTATATTGCACACTCCCAAGCTTAGGTATTACAGAAAGCTCAGACAATTCAGATCACCGAAATACCTATTCTTAGGCCATTGATATTTGCTAACCTATTTCGAGGAATTTTGAACCACGGAATTATAATGCTCACCAAGGCCAAAGGCATGCTTGTGGTATGACAGCATGATACTAGATTTCGAGGGAACAGCACTGTTGTCAGACTTGTACTCCTTACCCATTTCAACATCAGGGAAGGACCCTGAGTATATCATTATGTGTTTCTTTAAGCAATGCGTCAAAGCACCAAGCTCCAGCTGTCCTCCCCAAGCCGCAGTTGATTCCACCTCTTTGCAGTAATTCTCGAACCTCTCTGTAAGAGAATCATCTGACTCTCCTTCAACCTCATTCTCTGACGAGAAAAACGGGAGGAATTCAGAGGTGTGATCACGCATATATGCCGCTACCATCTCTCGAAGCTGCTGGAAATTATACGGAGAAGACCCTCCTGACATGTGAGCTAGTTGATCTTCAACAGCTCGATAAAGGCAATGCCCGTCTGGTTTGATCTCATTAATGGCCAATCCAAGCGGCTCTAGTTTTTCCTCCAGTTTATCATTCTCAACTGATTTGTCGCTGATGATGTTGCTTTGCTCCTCCTTTATTCTCTGCTCCCTTGCAGCTTCTTGCTGAGCTCTTTTCTCGCGTCTCTTAACACTTTTGCTGGGCTTGTGATTATCAGCTTGAGTGGTAACAGATACCCCAGCTATAGCCTTGACTAGTGTCTCAAGGTTTGCCTTTTCCTTTCCACCACCATTGGTACCGCTATAGCCCAATGACGAAAGTTCCTCTGCATGCTTTTCTTTGAGCTTGGCAGACAGGTCGGCTATCTCCTCCTCCACTTGCTTCTTCTTTGCTTTCTGTTCTGCTTTGCTACCTTTAGCTGCAGCCTTTTTCATCCCAAGTTCTTTGTTCTGCAGTTGGGCAATTTCTTTCCTGTGGAATTTTGTAAGCAAAAAGTTGAAAATCAGATAATCAAAACTGAATTTACCATCAAAAGACCCCACAAAAATTTTCCGACAAGCAATTTATCAACTCTTAACCTCACAAATTAACCGCATCTCAAATTTTAGAGAGCCACTTCATTTACCAGCTCTAGTATTTGTCTGTTTTCATCTTTTACTTGCATTTTGTATTTTTGCTACTGCAGAGAAGAGACAGGGAGCACCATATCTGAGTTCCAACTCTCCAAACATAAGTTGGATATCAAGGACTAAGGAAAACAAACACGCTAACAACTATCAAAAGACTAGGTATCAACTGCCTGATTTGGATGAACAATGTGTCATTTGTTTTTTTTCAAATCTTTTCTTATTTAATAGTAGGTATCTATCCCTGCCCTAGGCGGCTCACACATTGATGATAGGCACTTGGGTAATAGTTTGGTACTAGGTAAACTATTATTAGTGCTCCCAAAAATATGAAGCTATAATTTCCAATACCAAAAAAAAATTGTATGGAATGTTACACAATTCAAATACAATATTTACGACAGAAAACATGAGCAAGCAAAGCAGCATGTTGATTTACTCGTTAGCCCTGCTCACATTTGCATGTTTTCTGTCAAAGTGACATGAAACAGTTCCTACTATGCAAACGTTTTGGTGTTTTGGAAGAGCATTGGTCATGCATGGCCACTATCTTGGAGCTATTCAGACTTGCTTTGAAGGCTTCAGAAGAGATAAGAAGAAGATGCTATGGCCTAACGCTAAATTCACGGTCCTGTGGTGTACTTGGTTGGGAGGAAGGAAGAGTACTTTGACTACTTTCTATGGCCCGCTTGGATTGGGGGGGGGGGGGGGGGGTTTACAAGGGTGATGGAGGAATTTAAAGAACAAAAGTGAAGGTTGGACTTGGAGGTGGTGGTGGGGGAAAAATTATGGTGGAAGGAGGAAGATGAAGGACGTAGGGGGAATAAATTACCCACCACCCCCCTAGGGTAAAATATTCCCCCTTATATCCATCCTCTTCCTCCTTCCTCCACCATAATTTTTCCCCCATCAGCACCTCCAACCTTCACTTTTGCCCTATAATTTCCTCCATTAACACCCTAATTTTTTCCCACAATCCAAGCGGGCCCCTAGAGGTATTTATCACCCGAGCTTCTATGTGCTACTACTGGAAAATAAGAATAATTCCAGGCATTTAAAAGCAGGGAAACATCAGAACTATTTTGGCTAATAGAGAAATTTTTATTTTCTTTTAATCCATTACGGTGCATTGCATGAAAATGGAATCGGGAAATGCAGAAATGTCAGAAATGTCATTTCTCAAAAAACTAGAAAACATGGAAACACAAAAAGAGAACATATATATATATATATATATATATTAACTTCTACAGCTTACTTCGGTAATATTAAAGAGATTATTAGAACATAAGGTAATTTTTGGATTGCAGAGGTCAATGAAAGAGAGAAAATGTTATTCAGATAAGAATAATAATCCATTGTGTTTCCAAGTTCTGGAAACAGGAAATGTGCCTCCACAAGAGTTTCCGTGCATCAAAAAATTACTTTGTGGCGGTCATATTGACATGAATAGTGGGCTTCTTTTTAACATCGGTACATCAGACTTTACCCATGTCTCTTTATGTAACAAATTCTAGCATACTTGTGGTTCCCCAAGCCATGCATGCGTTCAAGTACAAATGAGCTTCATCACAGTATAATTGTTACAATATACTTGCCTCAGTAGATAAGTTAAAATTTACCTTCCTTCTCATTCCAAAAACAAGTAACAGAAGATCATTCTCCAACTGGATAGTATTGGACAAATAGACATGCCAAAAAATTTTTACACACCAGAGCTTTGTCAGCTTTCAATATCAGGTCTCAGGAGGAAGATAAATGTACGCAGTTGGACATTGCAATAATGTTTGGGGTTTGTTTGAAATATGCAGAACTAGTCTGAATCTAGAGTGTAACATATGGATTATGGTCTCTATCAGGAAATCAAATAGCGGTTAAGTTGTAAATGCTGTAACAGCTGCAAAATCACAAAAGTCCACTTTCTTAGGTATTGCGTAAGGTTGTGCATGGCTGATACAAAGTGATATGGCAGTCGCAGTAAGTTCAAAATCTACTAAAAAAAACAGCCGCTTCACTAACTATAAGATTCCCTGCTCTGGATGGATACAATTATTCAAACGTGGAAATTCTTGATAGATTCTCAATTTAATCCTTCCCACCAAAAATGAAATTTGCTCAACAATAAAGGCTAGCAAAATATTGGCCACTGTAGCTAAATAGGTAACTAAGGACGGTTCAAGAATCCATACAATGTGATACCCAGAAACATCATATATTGTATACAACAGTAACAACACATTAGATACATGTCATAATCATTCAATCACACAACTCATGAGCATCGACTTCTGAAATCAGAAAGAATCTAAGTGTGACACATAATCTACAATATAGCAAATTGGTTCAGTAGAACAAATTTTCTGACCCGATATCCAAGAGATTGTCACAAGCAGAAAACATCATGTATGTGTAATCGAAAATAGTTAAAAAAAAACAGAAAACATAGAAATACCTATGTCTAGAAAGCATTTCTTCACGAGTTTCCTGCGTCTCTAAAGAAGCATTTTCAGTATTTTCTTCAGCTGGCCTATCCTTGATCTCCAAGGCGTCCCCCATTTTTCAACCACTGGAACAAAGTTAACGTGCAATTCAGTATCAATGTATCGAGAGTTTTCTAAAACATAGCATTACAATCTAGATATATTGAGCCAAGATGTAACAGAGTCCCAAATGCAAGAATTAAACATGACACAAACTGGTGCCCTCACTCAGATATAGCATACAGAGATATGGCGATGACAGGCATATATTCTACAGCTCAACTTCTTTACTTTATGCAGTTCACTTCCCCATTTTTTTGATACTTCACATTCCCTAACCTAAGTTCCTCCGACTATGATGCAAATGAAACCACCAATCCCAACAACAAAAGACACATGGATATCAACTATGATACAGTTTGCGTCTTTGCGAATGGTATAATGTGATCTCAATACAACATTGTAAGCATGGAACAATGGAAATAAGAGAAGACAGATAGAGAAAATGCTCAGCAATATCATTTATTGGTATTGGTACATTAACAGGAAGAGAGGTATATACACACTCCTCAGCTGTTACAACCAGAATGAAAACCATGTAACTGACTGTACATAGGCATAACAAACTTTTTCCAACTTCGCTACAAACATTGCATCAGCTTCTAAATTTGAAGTGAAATCAACAAGGATATCTACAGAGAACACGTACAATAATCCAAGCCACAGAGATAATTTGGGAGGAATATTATTCTAGGTAGATAATAGGTATAACTTCTCTCTATACCACAGTACCACACCGCATGTCTTCTTTTTTTAGAACATAAACTGAAAATATTAATCATGCAGAGAGATTAGAAGTGTCAACTGACAAATGGGCNAGTTTTGCATTCCACTAAACATTTCCATTTTTTTTTCCAAGAGAAAACAGTTTTCCAAATATTCTAAATGTACAAAGGTGTAAACATCAATAATGTTTTCCAATCTTCATTCATAAACTAGAGAAGTTATTTTCAAAATATTTTCCAATCTATCATACCACTTGTCCACCCTTTTCTTTCCCCTCTGCCAACCCTGCCCCAATAACCTCCTATTGCCATGTCTACAACCACCCAATTACCAAAGGTCCAAACTTGTGGTAGGAAACTTGCAGAACTCAACTAGATGTAATATGGAAATGATTAATTGAACATAGCCTTGTTTGAGACACAAATTCTTAAGTGAGACGCGAATCATCTTTGTTTTGGTGAGACGTACTCAAAAACCACCCTTTTATGTAAAAATTTACTCAAGTTTAAAAAAAAAAAACTCACTCTACTCGTAAAAAAAAAAAAANAAAAAAAAGTATTGTGTACAAACTTTTAAAAAATGCCCTTTTCTAGCAAATGGTCAACCTTTTAAGTGCGTCTCATTATTTGTTTTGGTTGAGACACTTCTTATGCAAGACAAACTGTAATTGAGATGAACAGTTGAGTTAAATTGTGAAACAACCTTACCACCTCACAACAAAGGAAACAAAAAAAAAAGAAAAAAGCATTAATTCCTTGTAAAACGGTATACTGTGACGATACCAATGGAGATAAGTGCAGCAATCCACTTGATTGGCAAACAAATTTTGGTTCCTACAATCCCCACACCCCCGGCCCTGACACAGGGCAACAAGGGCGACTGCCCAGGGCCCATCACCGATGTTGCACGGAAATGGGGACGGGGAAATGGCAAAATAATGATATCATAAAACAGCAAGTAAGTCCAGTCCACAACAACACCGGACACCACTTAATGAACAACTACTAACAGAATCAAAATTCTATTCTAACACACAATCAAAACAGCCAGCCACAATTACAATTTACAAACACAAGATCGGGAAGAGAGAGAGACAGACAGAAAAATAGAATTTCACCAAAA
>BSSO01003407.1:0-16576 GCA_030267885.1 Mesembryanthemum crystallinum | reverse complement strand
ACTGAAATTTTTCCTAATATAAATTACTATAAGATTATATTTTTTTTGAAAAAGGTGTACCCAAAGTTTGACTATTCTCACTAAGGCTACTCCAAAGTTTAAAAAAGTCTTAATATTTTTTAAACATCTCACAATTTTAACCTCTTTGATAAATTGCGGCATGCCTTAATTTGAAAAGAAAGAAGAGATTAAGATGCTCATCCCGCTGGCATACTGAAAGGCCCAAAAGTGTTTGTAAAATTGTGGCATTTTCTTTGAATTATGGAAAAAAATAGTTTGGTTTGGGTCATTTATTTTTTTATTCGTATTTTTTTTTAATAAGTGCTTGGTTTGGACCTGTAACTAGATATACATAAAACCATTGCACATACTCAAATATGGGTCATAAATTTATAGCAATTGTGTCTTTAAGTCTGCTGCAAGGATACACATTTTATTTCATTTTCGATGTAAACAAGAATGCAAATTTTAATATAGGCATAAATATTTTTATTTTATTTTTTGAAAAAATTGTCTCTAGATGAGAATATTCAAAACTTGGCACCCTTTTAAAGTAAAATAAAATCATGGAAATATAAATATTAAATTTTTTACTTAGGCCTAGCAATTACCCTTATTTTATGTTCCGTTTACTACAAAGTAACCTTCTAAAACGAGTTGAGAAGTACTCACACAGTATGCTTAGACCTATCTTTGAATATTACCACCTCCTTTAAACATATCCCTTAAATAAAAAAAAGAAAGGAAAAATTTCATTTTGGGTACCTAACGTTAGAACTAATTGCAATTTAGGTACCTATATTTTTAATAATCTCATTTTGGTTACTTGAAATTTTGAAAACTGTCTCATTTTGGGTAATTTCACTGACGCCGTTAAAAATTCTGTTAACTTGCTGATGTTTCGTCAATCAAAAAATCGCCGAATTACCAGATGGGTATTTTTTATAACCACCCTTTGCCACTTGGGTATATAAAAAACCGCCGATGCCAAATGAGTATTTTTAATGAACCAAAAGCGCATATGGGCCCAAAAATTCACCGCCGGCGACCAAAATTTCATTTTTCCTATTTTTTTGATATTGAAATGCATTTCCTTATTATGTTTATTTATCGAAAATCATTTTAATCCTCCAAAAAACCCTTTTAATCCCAATTTTCTTGAGGAGGAGAGGGAGAAAAAAGGGAGTTAATGAGCTTTTTTGGGGGGATTATAGTGATTTAAGGTAAATAAATCTAATAAGAAACATAAGGAAAATGTATTTCAGTACCAAAAAACATGATAAATGATTTTCTAAATTATTTTTGGGCCTATATGCGCTTTTGTTCTGTTAAAAATACTCAAATGGCACTGAAGTTTTTTAAAATACCCAAGTGGCGAAGGGTGATCATAAAAAATACCCATCTGGTAATTTGGCGATCAAAAAATCATTGAAAAATTCCCAAAAAGTACTAGAAATTTCCCTATGACTACAGATAAACACTTTATAATTTTTGAGAATTTTTGGGAATTTTTCAAGAATTTTTTTGCTTAATGACACGTCAACATTTTAACGGAAATTTTAACCCCGTCAGTGAAATGACCCAAAAATGAGACAGTTTTGAAATGTTCAGGTACCCATAATGAGATTATAGAAAAGACAGGTGACCAAATTGCAATTAGCCCTAACATCAGGTACCCAAAATAAAATTTTCCAAAAAAAAAAAAATATTTTGACATATGGATTCCTATAATGTGAATAATAACCACACTTGTCACATATTAGTCCCAACTATTACTACATGGGACAACCATCAATGTCATAACAAACTATAAGCACAATAAGTAATGCTATATTGTTAACAAAAAGAAATTAAGGAAAAGAAAAGGAGGGGAGTGGGGGATGACTTAAAATATAATTAGGGAAATTCTATATGGTGATGCTGTGTTTTTTACTTTTCTATTTGAAGGATAATATTTTCTAAAATTCTACTTGGTGCCCCTATAATTTTAATGTTGTACATGGTGACTGTTCTTTGTTAGAAAATACTATTTTCTTTCAATTAAATATTTTCTTCGCGTTCTACCATTTCTTTTGTCTTTATAATCATGTTGCTACTACGTGGAGGTACCAAACCGTTCATTTTCAAACATTTTTTATTTTTCTTTGCTTAAAGTATTATCATTCCAACTTTGTATAGCATGTACTTTGATCACTTCTAAGTAGCAATAGTAAGGCGTAAGAAATGTGTTGGGTAATGAGGGATGAGTTTGGTCAATGAAAATTTTCATTTTATTACCGAAATAGTTAGCGGGAGCCCGGGAGGGCACCATATAGATTTCGTGAAAATTGAAGGGTACCGTGTAGATTTAAAAAAAACAACTAGTTTGTATCCCATGTGATGCACGGATTCGAATTGTGATAAGTTGATTGTTATAATATCATTATTACATTTTTCTTTTTCTTTCTTTTTTCATGAGTTCATTTGTATAACATGTTTTTCTTAAACTTTTTATGTGTTTATTCGCTTTAATGTGAAATTTTGCATCACATAATGTATGCGTTGAAAATGAAATTTCGCTCATGTTCATAATCTTATCTAATTAGGTGTAAGTGTAACCAAAAAGAAAAAAAAACATGCCTATTGGAAGTAGATTTTTTTGCCTATTAGAATTGGTTAGAATCAAAATCTAAATGTTTGGAGTTAGAATCTTCTTAGCTATGATTTTTGTTCTTCTTAATATGGCATGCTGACGTGTCGAACTCTGATTGAATCATTGTGTATTAAACATATTATATTCTATAGATATTGTGAAATTCCGGATTTTCTGTAAAACTATTTTCAGCAAGTTTCGAGGACGAAACATTTTTATAACGCGGGCAGAGTGTAATAAGAAAATAATTATATTTATATTTATATCATTTCAAAGAAAATATGTGCCTATAACTATATTTAGGTATATATGTTTTTGTTTAAATATTATATATAGTATATAATTACTATTCTTATATTTCCAGTTGATTCAGTTTATAAGATTATTAGCTACTTCGATTAAGAGTTGTTTAATAATGTGATTTTCCTAATTATTAAAATTAGGAATTTTATTATCGAATTTATTTTATAAAAAGATGTGATTGAGGAAAATTAGAGATTATTAGATATATAGTTATATGTGTTCAAATGAGTCAAGTCCAACTCATTTGTCTACCCAATTAGGCTTGAGAATCCGATTAGAAGCACTAGTTACAAGAGTTAAGTTCATTAATCCATTTGGATTACCTAAACCCATAGATAAGTAGATGAAATCCAATTATAACCCACAAACTCACGTCTTCTCTCTCCTCCTTATAAAAGCCCAAGGACTCATTGTTTCTCCACCCACCTCAAGGTCCTCAATCACAACACACACCCTCTTCCTCTTCGCTCGCTCGTTCTGTCTCCACCGCAAGCCACCGACCGCACCGCTCCACACCGCACCAGCACCGCCTAGCACCACAGATCACCACCGCCACATCCTTCTCTCTCTTCTCCGTGCTCTGGCGATGCTAGGACAGCAGCAACAACAACAACAGCAACAGTAGCGGGGCACAACAACAGAGATAGCTCTAGGACGGGGAATTCGACCCCAAGCGCTTGGTAGTCGCCCTAGTCACCATCGCCTCCACCACCAATCACCAGTTCAAGTTTCACCTCTTGTTTATACCTCCATCCCTAAGATTAAGGGTTGATTGGAGGTAATTAGACAACCCTTTTCTTCCTTCTAATTCAGTTGCTGAAATTAGATTACGAATTGGTTGAATTAGACATGCATGTGTTCAATTTTGTAGGTTTTAATAGTACTAATCTGTGGGTATTGCTAACTAGTGGAGTAGGCGACCAATTGAGGTAATTTATACATCTACTGGCTTAATTTCCAACTGAAATTCATTCTGTTTGAACATGTAATGCGATGAGTTATAGTAGGTTATTCAGTTGGCAATGGAAATTGTATAATAGTAGTAGTTGTGCTTGAAATTCAAAGTGAACATAAATTTTGTGAAGTGAGGGATATTATATGTAGACTAGCTACTAGTTGAGTGTGCGATTAGTAGACTCCCTTGCATGAGCTTATTCTTTTATTTTACTTGCTGGGTAATGAGTTCACTTGATGTCCTTCTTAGTTATAGTGACGAAGGTTAGAAAATGGAATTTCAATTGCTTATTTATAAGCTAGTCTATACGAGAGCTATATAAGTTGAGTAAAATAAGCAAATTTGGTTTTATCTAATAGTTAGAAGGGCATGTACTTGAGTTCCTTGTCATTATCAATATGCTTTGTATCTTATTTATCTAAAAGAGGGACGTTTATATTTGGACGACTAAGAGTAAAGAAGTCTATGATCTGTTTGTTATTTATTCAGAAACTATTGAGTTAAATAAATCATGTCAACATAGCATGTGTGTGAAAGAGTATTCTAGAACGAGTATAAGATACTTATTGAGTAAATCAAGCTTGTGGATTTGGTTATTTGCTAGTAGAAACCCTGCTTTGCATCTCAAAGATAACTATGAGATGTGATGGTAGTCGATCTATGTTTGACATGGATGAAATGAATGATTTGTATGAGATGAATTCCTTAAGTTAAGTATTAGAACATATGAGTTATAAGTTATAAAGGAAAAGATCATTGTTATGTTCTCATGTAAGTTATGATTTTAAAGTGAACTAGGAGACCGAGTTTGTGTTGTTATACGAGACTCACAAGAGATAAAGTAAGTTTAGTAAGACACTAATACATAAAGAGAAAGGTATGACACCTTGGGTAGTTTAGGAATCTTAGGGTACTCTAATTAAGCTTAGTGAAACGTCCTATTTGAGTTTTGCCCTCCCAGATGTGTCTAGGCTCCAGATGTGGCCATAACCCTTAGATGTGGTCAAAAGTATTGCATGGCTGACGAGTCTGTAGGCCTGCAATAAGTTATAAGGTGGAAAGCTGACGAGTTTGTAGGCTTGCACATATTGTGAGGCTGACGAGTCTGTAGGCCCAGTAAGTTCAAGTATTGCATGGCTGACGAGTCTGTAGGCCAGCAATAAGTTATAAGGTGCAATGCTGACGAGTTTGTAGGCTTGCACATAGATATTGTAAGGCTGACGAGTTTGTAGGCTAGCAATAAGCTGTTTGGTGTCAAGCTGATGAGTCTGTAGGCTTACACCGATTCCAGCCCTCAGATGTGGCTAATGACCTCCAGAAGTGGTTAAAGAGTATAAGTGCCCCCAGATGTGGCAATCCTAGAAACCTATAATTCCTTGTACCAAGTTAAGTGAGATGATTACCAGTTTAATAGTTAAAGTTAATCATCGGAAGTACAAGCTTAGTCTAAGAAATAGAACTCTTAAATAGTTATGCTTATTTCTATGTTTGAGGTTATATTGAGTAGCAACTAAGTCAACCAGTTTACTATAATACGTATATAACATAGTTAGACCTTTTATGCTCTATTAAATCGGTTTATTCTTGATCTGAACTTCAATTGTTACCTTAAGTTAATAGATGTCTACTTAGTTCACACTGACCCGTTTTTTTTTTTGGCTGTCACCCACGGTATGATTATCACTGTTTGTGGTGGCATTTTGTTTGTGTACAGGTAGCTAAGTGAGGATCTCGACCGCCTAGCAGGTCATTAGAAGTTAATAGAAAATAGTTGTTCAACTTAGATTTATTAATTATTTTCAGTTGTAATAAGATTTATTTAATTATTGAGTACTTGGGATTGATTTTAGAAAGAGTTTAGTTGAAGAGCCTTGCACTCCTCCTCGTGAGCTGAGTGCGGCGGTAACGCCCTGGAGATAGAGTTTGTTTGATTTTATTTATTGATGTTACAGGTTTAAATTTTCAGGGCCTTATTGGCTAGTTTATTGAGTTTTCAAACGAAACTCTGCCGGTTTTTTTCGGCTCGAGTTTATTTAATTATTTACTAGGAATCTGGGGTGTTACAGATATAGATGTCCTTCAAATAGAAAAGTGAAAAATATAGGGGCACCGTTTAGAATTTCCCAAATAATTAAATAATCAATCTTACCCATGATATCATATGATTCCTAATTTTTGCCTAAGTACCTCATTTAGTATACCCTAGAGTCGCTAGAGTAAATTAAAATATCATATTGTCGCAAGTTTCTATTTTTAAAAACCATTTAGGTCCATCGAGGGAAAGTAAAATAGGGATTTCTTGTACAGATTTTATTATATTATACCCGCAGGGATACCCACTTTATTATAAGCATTTAAGTTCTTGTTTGAAACGTGTCTTATCGAATTATTAGATTAGACGCATGAATAATAAGGGCTTATGGGTAGGGCCTAGATTCACTTATTAATGTTGGGCTAAGTGGTAACCTCATTTGGGCCTTATTTTAGACTTACCGATTACTGCCTCCTCTCTCTCCTCTCTCGCACACACATTCTCTCTCACTCGCTGAAATTCCATGTAACTCATCATCTAAATGTCCCCTGTTTTCCTCCATCATAATCAATCTTTTCCTCTCTCCTACCTTGATCATCCTCTTTCTCTTCAAGGCATATTGAGGTCTCTGACCTCATTCCAATACGTTGTTCGAGTGCCCAGAACTGAACGGTAGCATCACTCCAGCACAAACGACGTCGTCGTCGGCGGCGGCAGCGGCAGCAGCAGTGCTGTGCGGCATCGCAGGGGAACTGCACGGCGTGGTGGCAGGCCAGGCCCAGCGGTCAGGGTGTGAGCGTCAGTCAGGCAGTGGGAGAAGGAGAACGCCAACCTCTTTGCGGTATTTCCGAAACTCTGTCCAACTTGAAATGCCTACGCCTTTGTTGATTTTGTGTTTTAGTCTTTGATTCTCAGAAAATTTGGAATTGATGAATTGAAATTAATTTAAGCTAGGTTAGGGTTTGGTACTTTGGTTGATTTGTTGTTAGATTGCTCAAATTAAGTTTACTTGTCTTACCTAAATATTAATGGTTTAAAATGTTATTGATTTTGTTATGTTTATGATGTTCTTGAATTATAGCTTGAACTTTGAAATGATAAATAACATACTTGATTAGAATTGTGATTGTGATTTTTCTTTTTTCAGTGAGTTAGATGATTGTGATTGTGACACATCTAAAATTAGTTGGAGTACTAACAGCTACATAAATATCTGACTCTGGCTAATTTCTATGGGTATCTTTTGCAGAGTGGTCATTGTCAAAATGAATGAAATGTATACAGATATTGGTTGTGTTATGATTCCCTAATCTGGGTTTAGTTTATTATTTTCATCATGCTGGGCTAAAGTATCTGTGGCTTTTAGGAGCTATATCATTTCTGAGATCCAATGGACAAACTTGTAACTCTTAACCACTGCTGTACTTTTGACTGATATTAAAATACTTTTCTTCATCTAAGTAAAATGATTTTTCTTCATGCTAAATGCAAAGCATGGTCATGAAGAATATACTCATACTCGCTTGGTCCCTTTCTAAGTGTTTTCTTTTCTCTTTCTTTTTTCTCTTTTTTTTTTTTTTGTTTTCTTTTTTGGTTCCAAGTAAGTATTATTCTAACTTCTTCGGTTCCAATTTGACATATTGACAAGTTTTCCTATAGAAATTTACCTCTCATCTTGGTTGACATTGTGTATTTCTTATTTTCTTTTATATATTAATTTATTAACTTTTAACCATGTTGTGCTTGTGATTTTCTTTTGGGATCTGCCACTTGCAGAAATGCTCTCTTCTGGTCGAATTTTGACGGTTTCTCAGCTCACTAAACCCTCCATTCCCCAAAACTATAGATCCTCAACGTGCAGATTGAGCCATCAAAAGCTCCATTTCCTTTCCAGATGGCGGTGTATGGCGTCTATGGCTTCCGATTCCGATCCTTCTTCCTTTCCATCCACTTCTGCTGATTCTGATGGAAACAATTCTGCGTAATTCTCTTTCTCTCCCTCTCTTCCCTCAGGTTCAAGTCTGTGTAGCTCTAATATTTAGTTTTCGGAGCATCGCAAATCATATGTTGAAAGGTATTTTATTTGTTTATATATATATTAAATAAATAAGTTTCGTTAGTTATTAGCCTTTTTAGAAGTACTATCAGAATTACTGTATGTGTAGCTGCGCCAATATAGATGCAGATAGCCGCTTCATAAGAAAAGCGCTAATGACTGAGTGCAACTCCGTCTCCGAGTCGCGATTGATTTGATTTTCCCTTTTTTTTTTGTTTTGTTTTTTGTACTAGCTAGGTAGCTCCCACTTAGTTAATCTATCACTATCAAGAAGCAAAGAGAGTGTGCTCAAAGTTGGTAGTCTTCTTCAAAGCCCACCTATGCATATGCTTCCCCCTTATCACTTGCCTAACAGCCTCTCTCTATGTTGTCTATGAAGCTAGACGAGCCACTGCTGTCTTAGCCAATTCTGATGCCCAATTTAAGACATCTAACTTAGCTTTATGAATGCAGCTTTTTCTCCACATTGCTGCCTATAAATTTTAACCAATCCTCCCATTCTCCACATCCACAACAGCAATCAATGTTCAGTTTCAGCACCCCGTTGTTGGAGGACGCCATCTACATAGATCCCTTGATTGTTGTACTCTTCCAATCATTTCCTTGACTTCTTTCCAAGTAAAACTGGTTGTGCACTTCACCCTCGAAATACAAGATGGCTTCTCGCATTAACGAGATGGCATACAAACACTCTAAAACACACTACTCCTTTAAGCTTCGATGACTCACCATCCGACTAGTCCTTAAAGCTCCCCTCCATATCTCAACTCAACAACACCCTACTTGCACATTAGATTAGACTAAAAAGGGTTCTTTACTATGCATCGTTGATTCACATTTGCCACAATAAACACATGTACATTGGATCCTTTCTTGTCAATCAGTGGGTAGAATATTATGACATTCTCACTAGAGAAAGCTATGCGTACTTGCATTTTTCAAGCAAAAGGCCAAATCAGGTCTAGTCTAGATGAAGAGTTAGTAACTTCATGAGAATTAATGGTTCCCCATACAAGCTCTGGACTGATAGTCCATCGTATTGTGAAAGCTCGGTAGCACGTGTCACTTGGCTTCCTAGAGCTCACTTGCACAATCTTCTCCCATTCTGTATAAATTCTGATATGGACACCCTCGTTCCGATTAGTAGTTTCTCTACCCGCTCAGTGAGATTCATTTAGAGAAAAACGAGAAGAATCACCACCCTTTTCGTTTGGTATAGTTGATAAGGTACTCGTAAAGAAATGCTTTGAACTTCAGCGGATAGCGGGAATCGAACTTGTGTCTTCTCCTTGGCAAGGAGAAATTTTACCACTCAACTATATCCGCATGCTCCCATAGAATCGTTTTCTCTCTTTTAAATCATTTTGAGAATCTTGAGCATTCATTGCTTCTTTGCTAACTAATTAAGTTGGCATTTCATTGGACTCTGAGAGTATATAACAAATAGGGAAAATTTCACTCCGGTGACCCGAGATATAGCGATATTTCACTTAGGTGACTCGAGGTTTACATAATATCTATGAGGTGACCTCATTTTCAAAGTATTATCACTTAAGTGACCTCCGGTGTAGTTCCGGTCATCCGAAGCTGACGTGGACAAGCCATTTCAGATATAATAAGTACAATTTCAGTTTTTATGACCATTTTATCCTTTCAACTTAATTACCTTTATCCTTAAGGGATTTAAAAAGAAAAAAAATGACAAATTTAATGTACCCCCTTATTTTTTGGAGCTAAAAATATCACTGATTTTTTAGCCCCTTTTTTTTTAGATTTTTTTTTTGTATTTTTAATTTGTTTTTCCTTTTTTTTAAAGGTTTGTAGTGCTAAAATCTAACCAAAACGCAAAAAGTAAATAGGGGTAAAATAGACTTTTAACAGCTCCGACGACCGGAAAAATGATTTGCACTAAATTTTGAAAAAGGAGGTCACCTCGTAGATATTATGCAAATCTCGAGTCACCTAAGTGAAAGCTATAACCCAGGTCACCGGACTGAAGCTTTCCCTAATAAATAATTAAGTTGGCAATTTCATGGAACTCTGAGAGTATATAATTCCAAGATGCCCTTGCACCTCTGGCTTATAAAGAAGCTAGGACCTTATCCCACAATCTCTCAACTTATAAAAACTCTAAACCCAGTGAAAATGGGCGCATTCCTTATGAGCCACACGCGCTGGCTAAGAAAGGATTATGCCACAACATCTTCTCTTTTCCATCCAAAAAACACTGAGTGGGTCTACAATAACTCCCCAAACATACAAACAATTTGCTCCAAAGGCTACGTCATACGTGCTACACTCACATGTAGGAAATACAAATGCCGTGGACCATGTTACTAGGCAAAAGAAACACCCATAATATAGTACAGAGAAAGCATCTTGGTTGGTCTATTTCCCCAGATTTGGTGTGTGCTTTATCACCGTGATAGTGAGACTTGTAAGCGTATGCTTACATTGTGACTTCACATTCTCTTTGGAGGCTATTCCTTGGTATTAAGGAGGGGTGGTTTTTGTTTTTCCTGCTATTCTCGCCCAATACTTGTTGGTCCATTATGTTGGGTTAAGAAGGGAAAAAAAGTGTAAGCTGCTGTGGAGATGTGCTATTATTTATTTATTTTTATTTAGATAAGAAAGTAATTATATAAATAACAAAATGAAGAAATACAAGAGGAGGACAAGAAGTTCTCAACCTGGAAATCCCTTTGTACTTCTGACAAAGAGACTCCGAGAAGATCCAAAATAATAAAACACCAACCCAAAGAAACTAGCAGCTCTTCCAAAAGACCCCAAGCTACACACTGCAAAAGGAAACTTAGTAACTCCTTGACCTAAGATGCCAAACAAGCGAACCATGCTTCTTTATTACAACATTTCCCCCTGGAGCCTTTCCTTTCTTGCTGTCATTATTAATGGAACAAGCCAGTTGTTGAAGCGCCCTTTCCACTTTCTTTTTCTTTCTTTCGTAAACCATTTTGGAAGATACTTTGACATCAACAGACTTATCGGTGGGGTTAACAAAGTGCAACCCAAGGTCCTTAAAGAGGGATTGTGGGTCTTGATCATCCTTCTCATTCCCTAAAGATGTAAGAATCATAGTGCCCCCCATTGGACCTGATTCCATTTGGCATATACTTGCACCTAGTGTTGTGTCACCAGCTTGCTCAACTAATGGAGAATATAAGCCGGGTGCAGAGTTATTTTCAACCCCCTGCATTGAGAGGTCCTCGATCTTGCGAACAATCCCTTGGATAGGCAAGCCCTTCACATGGCCATCCTGATGAACTTTGACGCCATGCTCGCTGAAATCAAGAGAAGCAATTTTCGACTCCCTATCTTTTATGCTCTGCTCAACATTCTCCTCCAACAGGGAAACACCCTCCAGAAAATCCTCCGGCCAAGGCGATTCATTCAGCAACTGATATAGGATTAAGTCGTCCTCAACACAATTATGATTTCAAATTTCCAATTTTCATCATCTTCTGAGAGGGCTATCTCCTCATCTTTTTATTCTCACTCTCATCACAATTGCTAGCCCCCAAGCCATCCCGCAAACACTCAAAAGCATTAGAGAGTAGTACTACAAAGTGAGGAACCTGTGGAACCTCTAAAGATATTGTTTTCCCCACAGAAGCAGCTTTGGCATCCTGTACAGCACAACTAAAGTGGCGTACACGGCTACAGGAGGTTTCTGTCGAGACCTGACCCATTGCCGCCCTGTCCTTTGCCGGAGAAGTGTGTTTTGTAGGTGCCGCAGATCTTCGAAGCACTGGAGACTGGTGTAAATCACGTCAAGGGACCCAGCAAAGCCGTCTCCCTTGTAGATCAGCTGATTCTGTCTCCTATGATGGCGACAGATGTCGCTGGGGAGACGCCGGCTTCTGCTCGAAGCGGCTGCCAGTGGTGGTATTTGCATGTAACCACGGCAGCAGACCTAAGCTCCATTTCTTCCTTCTCGGATGATCTATCAGCAATAGAGGTAGGTTAGAACCCATAGAAGTTGGACCCTTCTTAGTATCTTTCTGGGTTGGGCCATTTAAAGAATTCTGGTGGGAAGGACTGGGCCCAACTCTTCCAAACACTCCTTTAAGAGTTAATATCACCAGGTCTTACCCTCCTTTCCCTGTGATTTTGAATTAGTGCGTGATCCTTAAAAGGCAAAGTAACTGATCCAAATGTAACCAATGGCAAATTTTGGGCAAGAATCTCGCTCTTTTCTAAACCCTAACTTTACCAAACTGAGATTTTACACCTCTGGCATTTTACCAGGTGAACTCCGGTCATATCCTGGTACTTCTTGATAATGTTTAACCATAAAGGGCCCACATTTACAGCACCTCCTTTTTATTAATGATCCAGCCAACAGAATTGCAGGTCCAATCTTTTGTACCGCTTCAACAATCGCGCACCATCCTGTTCCTTTTCGCCCTTCTGGAAACCGGACAGCCAACCCTTCCCCTGCCTCCTGTAACTTCTCTGGCACTAAAAATCATCCGTGCGTATTCCTGCTAATTCTCAAGGTGAGAATATAAACTGAGTGATGCAGTGTACTAACCTAATTAGTGCCTTGCCCCTTATCTCTTTGCCACAGAGACATAAACTCTCGAATCCACCATTGGAATTCATCTCCACATACTCTGATCTCCCACCAGCGTCCACTGTGCTGCTCTATGACCCCATATTCGAACATGCTGCGCTTGAACACGAAACTCTTACTCTCAAGTTCAACCACAACTTCAAAAGAAAATTCACTAATCATTGTAATCACTGAAACTCTCTTATACTTCTAAAATCCATACTCTAAGACAGAAGACTAATTTCGTCCCCTGACTGCCATGACAAAAAGTATGAGGTGTGCTTTTTATGGATGTGGTGCCTTTGGTTGGAGCGAAACTCACGCATGATTTTTAAACCTTTTGAGTTTCTTTCGGTCATGCTATTTATTTAACCTCTCTTTGGGCCAAATCTCCGGAGGCTTTTAACTTTTAAGGATG
This sequence comes from Mesembryanthemum crystallinum, assembly GCA_030267885.1. NCBI lineage: Eukaryota > Viridiplantae > Streptophyta > Magnoliopsida > Caryophyllales > Aizoaceae > Mesembryanthemum > Mesembryanthemum crystallinum. The sequence goes on along the minus strand of BSSO01003407.1, from coordinate 3,607 downwards.
TGAACCTTACAGACATTCAACGTCATTGAGGCGATTTATAATTGGATTTTTTGAGGACTTCTTTTCCTCCTTCCTACCTCGTACCTATCTTCTTTATGATTAACACATTTTCTTTTCTTAAAAAAGATAAAGAAATACATATATTGATGTCTCACTACACGCTCGACAAAGCAGGCAAAAGAGCAGCTACCTGGCTCAAATCATAAGTGTTGACCTATCTTTCACCAAGGTCCATACAAATGCCCACACCTTTGCCTTCCGGATTAAATAGGCTACATGGAAATGAGGAAGAAGCGTTCCCAAAGAAATGACTTATAAGAGAACTCTCCGAAAGAGTCCAAACCATCTCCCCATCAATATTAGAAAGTTGCACCGACCCAAAAGATTAAGTAGGGAATGTAAGTTTCACAAACCAGTTTGCAAGGAAACTCAGCAACAGTACCGCTATGATGACTGGAGAAATAATTTAGGAAATCTCATGCAAATGGGCTGCCTCCTTTCCAATTATCCTCTCGAATTCTATCCACAATCTTATAAATGTACTCTAATTTTTGCCTAATCCCATAAGCATCACTTCATTAGTTGATCACTTGTTCTTCACTTCAGGTGTGTACAAAACGTTGTCAACATAAAGAAGCAAATTAGTAGAATAGTCCTTTATTCTATTCCTTTCGGAATACTTGTGCATTTCTTTCCTATGAGGTTTTCAATCGAGATAATGGATGAAAATAAATACTCAGAAATTCAACATTTTGTGACTGATAGATTATCTTCAACATGTTCAGTGTGATATACTTTTAATTATCTGCTTTATTGCAGATTTTGTATCATAGAAGGGCCTGAAACAGTTCAAGACTTTGCAAAAATGGAGTTGTTAGAAATTCAGGATAATATTCGAAGCCGCCGAAATAAAATCTTCTTGCTTATGGAAGAGGTGAGTTTGAAACTATATCCATTGTTTGTCAACAAACAAAATAATGATTTTATATCAACTAGGAACTTCCAGACCATTGATTTGGGGTGTGCATTTCCATAAAGACAAGGAGCTCGGATTTTACAGGGCAATGTTTTTCCTTTATTTTCTACCACTTTTTTTTGAAGGGTATTATTTAGATGAAGGAACAGTAGTGCTTTATGGTCAAGTGTCGTGCGTTAAATTGTTTTTGGATATTGATACAACTCATGATCTCGGGCAATGACTTTATCTTGATGAATATATTTTTAGATGAGCTTGCAGGTTGCAGCATTAGCTATTGTATTTAAGTATTCTAATGCTTTTGTTAGTGGAATCTGGTCTTTCTTTGCATATAATTAAATGTTTTAAACGCGTGTCTCGCAGGTTCGGCGGTTACGGATACAACAGAGGATCAAAAGTTCTGAACTCGGAAATTTAAGAGAGGAACAGGAAAATGAACTCCCAAACTTCCCATCGTTCATACCTTTTTTGCCTCCCTTGGTGAGTTTTTAGTTAGCGTGTTTACAGTAGCATAAACTAGAGCGCTATTTATGCTTTTGTTGTACTAATTGTTGTTGGTCCATGTCTTATGCACATGACCCCACCCCCCAATTTGATTAACATTAATGTAAAGTAAATATCAAATAATTCTAATTGAATGTTTCATTATGTTATGCCATTACAAATTTACAATGTATTAGGAGTGTAAAACTATCTTAGAAGCATGTGAATTTAAAAAACCTTACAACAACAAACTATTAACCACAAATTCTCAGTTACATATAGCCTAAAGATAATCATTAGTTTGTGTTACCCAAATAGATTCGAAATGGTTACCTCATAAAAGTTTGTGATATTTTTTTATAGATTAAAATAGAATTGTATCAACAAAGAAGAGTCAACTACGTACAAGAAACAAAACAAGACGTCCTCCTAAAGGGAAAGATTAAAAAGTGAATCACATCAATCCCTTTGTACTTCTGACAAAGGGATTCTAGGAAATTTCCTATGTGCAGAAACTTAAAGAGAAGCAAGATAGACCAATTTGGCCCAAACCAGATCCTTGGAGAGATACAAACTCATAAATATTTTTTTGCCTCTGGGTCCATAGACACCATACTTTTTTTGATAAGAAAAATTGAATGTATTAATAACAGAATAAGGTTACAAGAGAGGAGGACCAGGAGTCCTCAAGAAAGAGTTACAAATCGCTCCAATGGCGTTGAAGGTCAATGAGGAAAACACCCTTAAATGCCCCCGCCGCTTTGGCCCAGAGAGAGGCCAAGTACACGATGCGGCCCCAAACATAATCTACTGGCTGTGAAATCCCCGCGAAGATGCGGGAATTCCGCTCCAGCCAGACACACCTGAGAAGTGCCATAAAACGACACCTTCAAAGTAACTTACAATCCTTCCCCCATCCCAAACCAACATAGTGAGTCTGCAATGTCACCAGGACAAATAAAGCACTCCCCTTTAATCCCCATAAGTCGGAACCAAAGGGACCTCGCAAAGTCACAATGTAAGAACAAGTGTGTGATGGATTCCCCTGTATGAAGACACATAGCGCATTGATCCGGTGAGAGAGCCCAACCAGGTCGGCGCCGCTGCAACACATCATGAGTATTATTTTGCCGAGGGCCAAGGTCCAAGCAAAGGCGAGCACTTTCAGGGGTACCTTAGACTTCTAAATATAGGTAGCTAGGGGAAAGGTAGGATACCGTGGTGGTATGCTAAGGTGATGAAGGAAGGACTTGCAGGAGAAGTCCCCGGAAGAATCCCCAACCCACACCCTGGCGTCATTAGAGCTTGTCAGGAAGCTAGTGTCTAAAACAGTAAGAAGGGCACTAACCTCCTCCATCTCCCAATCATGGGGTGCCCTCGAAAGTACAGGTCCCAAGACCCACCCTCAGCAGAAAAGAAATCAGAACTGGAGCATCATGGAGGTTGGACAAATTGTAAGCTCTAGGGAACATAGAAGCAAAGGAGTCATCCCCCTTCCATACATCCTCCTAAAATCTGACCCGATTCCCATTACCCACTTTAAACCTGACCATAGGAAAGAAAAAGCGAGATACTTGGGAGATGAATTTCCACGGTGCAGCATGAGAGACAAGCGATCCAGTGAGGGCATCCCAACCATTTTGTCGAAGACCATACTTACTCTGAATAACCTGATGCCACAGAGACCCGGTTTCCAAGGGGAACCGCCATAGCCACTTACCTACCAGTGAGATGTTCTTAGACACCAGCCGACCAAGACCCAAACCCCCTTCTGTCTTAGGTCTACACACTTGGTCCCAACTAACAAGGTGGTCTCTCCTCTCCCCACCAGCTCCCACTCATAAGAAATCTCGCATAAGCCTCTCAATCCTATCAGCCACACTCATAGGCATCTTAAAGAGGGAGAGGTAGTAAATGGGAATGCTTGCTAAGCAAGACTGTAAGATGGTGGTGGGGGGGGGGGGGGGGGGGGGGGGGGGGGGGGGGGCGGGGGGGGGGGGGGGGGGGGGGGGGGGCGGGGGGGGGGGGGGGGGGGGGGGGGGGGGGGGGGGGGGGTGGGGGGGGGGGGGGGGGGGGGGGGGGGGGGGGGGGGGGGGGGGGGGGCGGGGGGGGGGGGGGGGGGGGGGGGCGGGGGGGGGGGGGGGGGGG
>BSSO01003406.1:0-16586 GCA_030267885.1 Mesembryanthemum crystallinum | reverse complement strand
AGAAGTAGAAGCTCCAATTTGTAGCTGCACCTTCTACCCCCTATTTTAACTTCTTAGAAGTCAAAAGTGATGGAGGAGGTGGTGGAAGAGGGGGAGGTAGAGAAGGAATGTGAAGGGAAAAGTAGAAGTTGGGAGAAGCTCAGCCAAACGGGCCCTTAGTATTAATCTCCATGGGTTTCTCCTTCTCACACCACCAAAAGCCAGGAAAACTCCCCTGCCAAGAATTGGCCAGTTTGAGATAAGGTGGGGTTAACAATTTGAGATAACCCAATTTTTGGTGCAGTCAATAAATGCACCTCTTGTAGTTATTACCATAGAAAGGAACAGAAAGAAAAGAAGGAACAAATTAGTCTGTGTCAAGTTCTCCGGCTTCATGTGGAAAAAAATGTTCCCAAGTATTGGACCTGTGGCTGCAACACCTTTGATAAATAAGCTTGAAGAATAGTCTGTGGCTCATAAGTCCTGCATTCCCTTGTTTTTTTTCCCATCTAGTTTGTAGTATGAAGTCGTAGCAGTAAGTTTATCATATCTCTGTGCACAAAATTTCTTCCAATAATCAATTCACCAATATCATCCATCGATTCATGATCATGGATTTTCCGTCCTGCCTATGTAACTTGTTCTTCTTATCTTCGCTATGTTGTGTTACTACTGTCGTCCTTGCCACCCCTTTATCTCCCTCTCTTTCGCGAGTACCACCATGCCATGCTCCCGAGAGATCAGCCTTGCTACAGTTCAAGGACAGTTTCCACATCGACTGTTCTGCTTCCAAAATGTCTTCCTCTTATCCATATCCATATCCAAAGATGAGGTCATGGACGGGAGACGAGGCAAATGGGGATTGCTGTTCTTGGGACGGTGTAGAGTGCAATGAGAAGACAGGCCATGTGATAGGGCTCGACCTCACTAGTAGCTGTATTTCCGGAACCTTTCCTCGTAACAGCAGCCTTTTCTTCAACCTCTCCCATCTCAAAAATCTGAGTCTCGCAAATAATGACTTCAACTGCTCCCAAATCCCCCCTGAAGTTGGCCAATTCAGCAAGTTGCAAATCCTCGACCTTTCTTTTTCAGCGTTCATTGGGCAGATACCCTCAGAAATCTCGAAATTGTCAGAGTTATCTTACCTTGATCTTTCATTGAACGATGGTACAACAGCTAATACTGTTCAGCTGAGCCTAAAGCTAGAAGATCCTGATCTTGAGAGGTTAGTTCGAAACTTAACTCGCTTGGAAGTACTCAATCTTCACACAGTTGACATAGTGTCCCCTCTCCCAAAATTCCTGTCGAACCTAACCTCTCTACAGGTTATTTCTCTAAGTGCCTGTAATTTATACGGCGAGGTTCCAAAAGGCATTTTCCACCTACCGCATCTTGAACAACTCCAATTGAATTGGAACCAAAATCTAAAAGGATCCCTTCCTGAGTTTCATCATAATAGCCCTCTCAGACAGTTGGGCCTCACGTACACATCAATATCCGGAGAAATACCACCTTCAATCGGAAACCTTGCCAATCTCGAATTCCTTAACTTGATGAGTTCTATGTTCTCAGGTCCAATCCCGTCTTCTCTAGGCAACCTCACAAAGCTCACCTACTTGCAGCTCGGTAGAAATACTGGTCATAGTGGTGACATCCCCTTGTCTCTCGCAAATCTAACACAACTCCAGGTCTTAGGTCTTACAGGGCTTAATGGTACGCCTCAAAAGTTGTTGCCATGGTTGTTGAAGCTGAACAAATTATCTACTCTTCAACTTAATTCCATGAATTTAGCTGGGGAAATCCCCTCTTGTCTTGCAAACTTCACCAGTCTCACCCTTTTAAGCCTTGAAGGAAACCAACTAACAGGCCAAATCCCGGTGTGGCTGATGAATCTAACGCAATTACAGTCGTTGGAGCTGTCAGATAATGACTTAACTGGTCATATACCCAAAGAGATATCACAACTTGCAAATCTTGGAAAACTATGGTTAAGCGGCAATAATTTACATCTCAACTTTGAGGCACTGTCAAAGCTCAGGCACTTGACAAGCCTACAGTTATCTGGTGTCAAACTGACCTTCAATTCAGGTAAAAATGCTGGGAATGAATCACTTTTCAAAATCAATGAGTTAGACCTTCGTTCATGCCACTTGACCGAGTTCCCATACTTCTTGAAGAGTCAAGATGAATTAGAAGATTTATACCTGAGCAACAACTCAATTCATGGCCTGATACCTCAATGGTTTGTGAATGCAACCAGAGACAGCCTACACGTACTTTATCTTACAGGCAACTTCATAACAGGGTTTGAACAGCCTTCGGAGGTTCTCCCATGGGGTCATTTGGAGATATTGGACCTTTCTGAGAACCAAATTCAAGGTTGGCTTCCCATTCCGCCAAATTCTATGGTGATCTATCAAGTCTCCCACAACCGATTTGATGGAGTTATTCCTCAGCAAATATGCCTTGCAAGTTCTCTAAGTTATCTTGATGTATCCTTCAACCACTTGGATGGTTCTATTCCTGAGTGCCTTGGTGAACTTGCAGTCTCTCTTTCTATTTTAAATTTGCAAGGGAACAACCTCCACGGAACAATTCCTAGTGCATACCCGAAATCCTGTCAACTAAAGATGATTAATCTCAGTGATAATCAACTGGAGGGTAATATGCCAAGATCCTTGGCCAACTGCACTATGCTGGAGGTCCTTGACATCGGAAAAAATCATGTCAATGATACTTTCCCGTCATGGTTAGGAGTTCTTCCTGAACTGCAGATTCTTGTTCTGCACCAAAACAATTTTCATGGCCAAATAGGCAGACCAACTACCAATGTTGAATTTCAATCATTGCGTATCATTGACTTGTCACATAATTGTCACACAGGTGGTTTACCTTCTGAATACCTTCGAATTTGGGACGCCATGAAACTCACTGAGCAAAACCAGTCAACTGCATCCAGTGCAGTAGTCAATTTTTTTATAAAAGGGCTGCATATTGCACAGATCTTCGAGAGCATAAATTATAATTACTCGATCACCATAACAAACAAAGGCAACGAAATGTTGTACACCAAGGTGTTGACTGTACTTCGAGTCATTGATTTCTCAAGCAACAACTTTACGGGCAAGATCCCAAATTCAATCGGTGAATTGAGGGGGCTTGAAGCATTTAACCTCTCCAACAACAACCTTGATGGGAATATCCCTTCGTCTCTCACGAACATGAGAAACCTTGAATCCTTGGACCTGTCTAACAACTTGCTTGCAGGGGAGATCCCTCAAGTGTTAGCGCAGCTAACATCTCTGGAGGTTTTCAATGTGTCTCATAATCTTCTTAAGGGTGCCATACCGCAGGGAGGACAGTTCAGCGTTTTTGATAACAGCTCTTTTGAAGGGAACATGGGAATGTGTGGAATTCCGCTGTCCAACATGTGTGGCAGTGCAGATAAGCCGCAACAACCACCAGACATAGCAAGCAATACGGAACAAGAGAGTTCCAACTTGATTGATTGGATTGTCAGAACTTTGGGTTGTGTTGGGGGGTTTGCAGTTGGCTGTGCTATTGGAAAATACATCACTGACCAGAACCATGAATGGTTTATGGAAACTTTTGGGGGGAGGAAGAGAAGAAGGCCAAAGACAAGGGTGAGAACAGCACGTAACCGAAGGAGTTGAATTTGCCTTCAAAATGTCTACAACTTTGCTCCTTTAAGCATAAGAAGGTCTGTTTAGCTTTCCCCACTCTGCTCTTGTTAGTTCTGTATGTGATAAAATAAATAAATTAATAAACAATTAAAATCTTTATCTTTATCTTCATAAAGATTATAGTATGTGCTATACGAAATGATATAAAACCGTGTGAAAGAAGCATTATTCTCATAGGGTTTTTGTCGGGTCTTTGTATCTGTCAACATTGACTTGTAGCCTCAGTCTTTCAAATACTCCATTGCGATTTAACATATATGCTGATTGATTTGATGAGCAAGTGTGCAAGGTAGTGATAAACCCAACCAGCAGTTGCTCACAAATGCTCGAAAAACGCGGTCTTTTGGTAAGGCTATAGGGCTGATTGGGGGAAGCAATGAACTTGCCATTTCCCCGTGTCCTTCAAGCAATTATTAGGGAAGAACAAGGTGATAATCTGTTCAGGGGGGTGCGGATTGTAATGGAATTGGACATTCTTTCATGGATATGTTGAGATGCAGTGATCCTGCCAAATAAAATTGTAAACTTTTCACTTTTGGGGGATATTTAATTGGCTGTTATACTCTGTTTAGACACTCTGTATATAACAGACTGTATAGGAGAGGTAAGGGAGGGCTCTAAGAGTGTCATCTTTAGTTGTAATTTTTTGGCATTTCGTTGCCTCTTTTTAATGAATTTTGTATTGCCTTGCAAAAAAAAAATAAAATAAATAAATAAAGAGCGTACACACACACACACACACACACACACACACAATTGCTCACAAACAATATGGCAATGTGGTTTAATGACCCACAAGCCAAGGTCTTCTCTCTTTTGCCGATATGGTTAAGATAATTAGTTGGATAATAACATTCCACTTCTAGTAGGAAGTGGAAGGGATCAAAGTTTGGATATACACAGGGCATAATGTGAGCTTTAAATCATCGTAATTTACAACAAAACTTGAAGTTAATTCTAATATTGACCAGCCAAAGGCAAATAATCTCATTTTACTTAAAAAAACAACCACAGAATGCTACTTAAACCAACGTACATTACACATTACAAACTTTAAGCATTGTAGGTGCTGAAAACAGAGAGCTTGGTCAGCTCACACGCATCTCTTATCCCAAAAAATTTTAGCCATTTTTTTTAAAGGGTTCCTATTGGAAAGAGAGCAAAATAACCATATGCTCAAAAGTGCCCAAAATGTAAACAAGTCCTTCAGCAGGTCAGAGCTTCTCCTAGCGAGACTGCAAATACTTGGTTAATTTCTCTCTCATGGAGCTCCCTAATGGATCAACATGCCTCGAGCACTGCTCTCCATAACCCGAGTCATGGTGACCAGATGACGCAATATCTAAACCCAAGTTCTCACCACAATCAATCATAATATTGTGAAGTAAACAACAAACCAAAATAATGCTCGGTAGTTTCCTTTTATCCGGTCTCCACATGACCTTGCTAAGAATTCTCCAACTTCCCTTTAAATGTGATAATGCCTTTACTGCAAGTAACTGTGCAGCCTCATGTACAACCCTAAATTTTGAAGTAGCTGATAAAAACTCTTGATTTTCATAAGGAGTCATGAGCCATGGAAGAAGAGGGTATTGCATCCCTCCGACTATGTATTCTCTAATCTCCATGTCATCTAACTTTACTACTTGATTCAACCTCTCTCCCCTTTCACATAGCTTGTAAAACCCAGAACAATTCAACAGCCTAGATATTGTCATGGCTCCAGGCCAACCGGTAACAACGTCCAGAAACCGCATCTCATGATCAACAATGCCTTGAAGTAGCATGCTATAATTATTCGATTCATCGCACCAATCATCTGAAGTTTGAACAGCCGGAAGGGTCATGACTATATGAGTAGCATCAATCGCTCCACAACAGTTGGGCAACCCAAACGAGGCTTGGAACTTCAACTTGATTTCCTCCAACCGTTCTGATTCAGGCCACCTAATATGGTGCTTAGCACGCTCCCCTAGCGACTCAATAAATCTCCAAGTTACCTGAGACACAGTGGACTGACCAACCCCAAATGAAGCACCAACAGAAACTTGTGAATCACCAGAAGCCAACCTTCTCATTGCAATTGCAACTTGCTTTTCGACACTAAGAAGCCTCCCTTCTATGTTGATTAGCCCCGAGGGTGGTCTCGATATCAGGTCCTCTCTTACAAGTGAACATATATACTCAAATGTCTTTTTTGATACCCTAAAAAAATATCTGAATCCCTCCTCTTCATCACTAGGTATTGCCAAACCTGAAAGTTTTCGAGATAACGAATTTCTAGTCAAACTCTCATAACAATCATCCTAAACAAACAACCTAATGCTATTCTAAAACAGCTTGTCTAGTATAAGAAGCGTCTCAACCGAAACAAAAGATGAGACGCACTTAAAATGGTGAGTTTTTGCTAGAAAAAAAAAAAAAAAAAAGGTAAGTTAAGTTTTTAAGGGAGTTTGTACCCAGTATGTTTTCTTATAGTATTAACAAACACACTCAATCTTTATAAGAAAAGGGTGAGTTTTACCACCCTCAAAAAAAAAAAAAAAAAAAAAAATAGTTTTTACATGAAAAATTAGAGTTTTTGGCATGCCTCATCAAAACAAAGATTCACTTGAAAATTTGTGATTCTAAAAATGATGGTGAAAAAGAATAAAGAACAAACAGAGAAAGCCACAGCACCCCATATGATCATATGCTACATTTCTCACAACATCAAACTAATTCAACTCAAGTGGCGATTAAAACATAAACCATAGGCATCATCACTCAAGTAACAGAAAAAACGCAGAAAAATCCAACAAATTCAGATTACTAGAAGTGAAATCTCACAATTAAGAGAAAACACATGAAGTTATACCAACAAATTGCAGTTCCAAGCACTGAATAATCGCAAAAATTCCTCAAACAAACAAATTAAGAAGAGAGAGAAAGAGGGAAAAAGCTCAAACCTGGAGAAGACGAGCTCTTGTGCCAGAAACTATCCCACCAATCAGATTCAATGGATCTGGGCTCGATTGGAACTACATTTACAGCCTTGTTCTTGTTTAATTTCTTCAAATCTTTGGTTTTCTTCGATTTCTTCTTCAATGGAGCCATAATTAATCCAGAATTTCACCACAATTGCAAAACGAAAATCAGAGAAAATGCGATTAATTTGTTGGGAAGTGAATAAATGAGTGAAGATTGAAGAAGAAGACGATGATGAATGAGCCCTAATTTAGCTCGTTGAAGAGAGAGAGACTGTTCTAACGTTCTGAATTTGGGCTTACAATAGCAGTCTACTCTAGAGTCTAAGACTTTTTCTATTTTTTATTTTTATTTTTATTTTTATTTTTTTATTTTTTGGGTTTTTGTATATTTTCTATTGGGGGTTGTTTGGTTTGGCGGGGTTTTGATGTGGGAAACGGTAGCAAAGAAAGGAAGGCATACTAGTACTAGTAAAAATTTAAAATGGAAAATAAGGCAATATTTGTTATTTGGAAATTATTTGAGATAAGTTTAATTCTTATGAAAATCACCAATTTTCACATGAGTCCATAGCTACAAAGTGTTGATGATTCATATAAATAAATTAATAATTAAAAAAAAGGAGTTGTAGTGGATAAGTTTAAAAAATAAGTTTAAGGAAATTTTAATAATAATAATAATAATAATAATAAGGTATTTTCTCATTGAGATCATCTAGCCATTTGTCAAAATCGAAATAAGAGAAGTATTTTGATAGCCTCGTAGTTAAGCATTTTTTACATTTTAATTGATGACACCCTTTTTATTAATTACTCCAAGAGTATTAAGTCAGTACAATAGTATTTGGGTATAACACTGTGCAATATTCATAATTAACTAGTATATTTTTTATATTTTATTTTTTTTATATTCTCAAAATAAAAAAGGAATACTTTATTAATTATTCTTAAGGTCATTTAATCATGTAAATCCACTTCATTATTCACGTGGATAGCTTCCAATTTTACGACTTCCACGTCTTCATTTGGAAAGACTATGGTACCAGTAACTAGGTTTTGACTTGTTTGGAAATGATGGGTTTTTGAGAGCTCATACCAAATAATTGAGTTAGAATCGAATTGAATTGATATAGGGATCTCCAACTACCTATTTAGTAAATAAAATATTGAAATTCAACTGCATACATTTTGTCCACATTTTGAAATTAAATCCTTTTTTTAGTTACTATTTACTCATCCTATCCTTATTTTAAAAATTCATGATAATAGTTTGATTACATCATATGAAACCTTTATTATTCATCAAACAACATCCAAAATAATATTGCTAAATAGAGATCATCACATTACAACAACATGAACCATTTATAACAAAGAAGCATTACATTCACATTAGACATTAACATTGCTTTAATCAAAATACTTGAAACTATCACTCTATCAGTTCCCAATAGAGAAGCATTCTCATTTCAGCAAAATGCAAAATTCTCAAAGCAATTTTCATTGAGAACTTATCAACATTCATACAACAATAGAAAATTACATGCTCTACAAACTATCATTATATATAAGTTGATTTGGAAGGCACAAGTACACTTCCTAGAATCAAAATTCTTCCCTTCAGTTTATCTTACTTCCCAGATGCTTGCTTCATCAACTATCCAGATCCAATCGAGCTCCATTATGGAGCAAATAAAAAGTTTTCGAAAGGATATTTATAGCAAGCTTGATATCGATTTTCATACATATGTATATATAGCTATATATAGCTTAAACATTGTTGGTTGACTTGGTTTTGTAAGTGTGAAGCATGTATTTGCATGCTCCAACAGCTTCCCCAACTGTCAAGTATATCCACTCTTGGCCTAACAACTCAATAAACTTCGCCCTGTCGAGCTTCTTCATCACTTCTCCTCCAGGATTTGCGAGTACAAGCTAAAATTCGCGCAACCAAAGAACGTGTTAGTAGCTAAATTTGAGAGTTTAAGCTCATAAAAATGAACCTTATAGCTAGAAAGATGAGATTACAGTACCTTGAGATCTCTCCTATCAATGATCTTCTTCACTTCTTCCATCATACTAATACCACTTGTGTCGATACATACAACAGCTGCCATACAACAACATATGGTTGTTTTAGTTTCTTTATGAAACTCGAATTACTTGCATTATTTACCCAACGAATATTTAGCATCAAAACTATATGTATGTGTTATGTATTGTGCATTTTTACTAGATCATCACTTACAGCTCATATTTAGTATGACATATTGTAAGCTAGTCTCGCCAGATTGCTTTAGCCTGTCTTCCTCCTCATCGATCCACCTCGAGATCCTAAGAACAAAAATGCATGAAATTTCCCCTGTTATTTCTCAATACCATCTAAGATCCTTAATAATCTCTTTTAAAATCTCCCATAAAGAAATAGGAGCATGTAATTAGATGATTTTTGTTAACATGTCATATGTTAATTACCTCTCTCTTAAATAGCCAGCATTGGCAAAGTATATAGGACCACCAATGTCGAGTACGAGAACTCCTGGCACAGTTTGAGCATCAGGGTACTGATCAACACTCCTAAAAGACATCGAATTTGGTACATTGCCCAAAACTTGCGTCTTTGGCCTTGCCACAAATAACAGCACCCTTAGTATAGACAATGCAACCTGCAATTTTGTTTCAAAAAAATTAGTTACTTAGTCGAAATTAAAGTAGTCTCATAACTAATTTTGCTGCTCCACCAGTGTTGAATAACAAACTTTACATACCGCGATCACTAATCCAATCTCAACGCTTCCAAAGACCACACCAACGTAGGCGCTCATGCAAATGATGAAATCAAACTTGTCGACCTTCCACAGATGGATGGCGGCCTGGTAGTCTATGAGGCCGAGCATAGCAGAGATGATAATCGAGGAGAGGACCACGAGAGGGGTGTAATGGAACAATGGTGTGAGGAACAACAATGTGATCATAACCGCTATTGACATTACTATGTTTGAGGCTGCTGTTTTGCACCCTGCATTGTAGTTCACAGCAGACCGCGAAAATGGACCTATAATAGGAATTACCAAACAATTAATCGTTAGCATATATACCTAAATTTAACCTCTGATTTCAATCTAAATAAGTGATCGTAAATTATGTTATTTCACATTATGTTAATTATACCTGTGGTGAGATAGCAAGAAGTGCAGGACCCAACAATGTTCATCATCCCAAAGGCGATCATTTCTTTGTTTCCATCAATGTTGTAATTCTTGAACATAGCAAAGCTTCTTCCAACTGCAATTCCTTCCTGCATTATTAAGATAATCGCAATTATATGTTAATTGAGATTAATTTGGGTAATTAGTTTGACTTAAATGAACAATTTTTGAAGGGAAATTATGGTTAAAGGACTTACAGCCAAAGCAATGATACCAGTGATTATGCCAGTTCTTAGAGCAATTGGGAAATAAGGAGAGTTGAATGTGAAATCCTCAAAGGATGGTGGATTAAGCCCCTTCTTCAAGTACCCAATCTACAAACATATAAAGCATACAAACAAAGTCATCAAAAATTAAACAATAATGTAAGTTTTTGGCACAATATTATCATTTTTACTTATTAACTTATTTCTACAATTCACCTTTTAATGAAAAGTAGATTAGGGAAGTCAACTATACTATTGTATAGAATATGACTGTATTGGCCATTTTTAACCCTTCCTAGCATCTTTAGAATAATGAGTTTAGTTAGTGTATATTCCCTTTATTTATATTGATGGATGGAGGTTGATTAATAATATATGAATAATATACCCATTTAATTACATAAAAGGAAAAATATATATTAAAAAGTAGATTAACATTCTAAAATTCTATAAGAAATGTTATTTTTTATTTATCTTCTCTATTTTATTTTACAATGTGAACTAAATATCATATTTTCCTTCTTTTTTTTTTTTTTGTGACATTCCAAATTTATAATAGCATTGGACTTTCTTACATTCTTTTTTTCTTTTATTATCCTTTTTTTCCCCTAAAAAAATATTCCATAATGTAGAATAGTATATTTTGGGATGGAAAGGGTAGAATCAACCTAGAAAAAGATCCTATAAGTTTTTTCTTTTTTTTTTTTTTNTTTTTTATTTGGTTGCAAAAAATGAAAGAAAAGAAAAGGAGCTTTTTATAGAATGTGACCCATCCATAGGTAGGCTGGGGCCCATAACGAGGCCCGGCCCATTATGTTGGCATGAAAGAGAAATGCCTCAATTTTTTTGGTTTAGGGCCCACCAATATAAATAAACCGGTTCATGCGTAATGGTGATGGGCCATATCATATGTGTTCACTTTAAAAGTCAAAAAGGGCTTCACCTAGTCCCACGGTGTTTGGATTCACTGGTCCGGTCCAAATCCAATATTCTCTCTCTATTGATCTATCTCCACTGGTTCATATCTGGGCCACGTATTGACACACACTTTTTACATATGCTGTGGTCCAAGGTACTACCACCACACTACTAGACTACTACTAGTGGAGCTGTTGAGATCAATCAACTGAAAGAGGCCAGGTCTGTCGAAAATACGCAAATTCTCGTGTGCGACCATCCATAGACTGTAAAATTAGTTCTACCCCGTTTAAAGTTACCGTTAAGTATCATGGAAGTTACCCCTGAATTAGTTAAAATCATTCTTTAATTGCTCAAATTCACCCTTAGATTGAGTTGTCGGGCTATGATAACGCATTTATAGTTACTCTAATATATATTTACTTTTTTATTCACAAATATTTTAGATAAAAAGTAATTTTAATCAAAATATATCAAAATATATATACGATTTCCAAGACACCTTAACATAGCATTGATAACTATTAATTTTAGACAGAATGAGTAATTTTTTTGAATACATACGATTGATGATGGACTGATCGTGCTGACGTCAATGATAAGTTAACAAGTATTTTATATCAAATTTCAATTTTTCATATGGTATAATTCTCAATACAAAATACTTTTTTATTGAATTGGGTGACCATATCATGAAAGAATTTGATGGTGTTACTTGACATTTCATACTTTTTTTTTGGGGGGGTGATGGGAGATGAGAAAAGGGGATGATGGCTTACCACTTGGACCCCATGTTTTTCAGCATGGGTGAAGTAAACAAGAAGGCTTCCCAGAATGACACAAAGTAAAGGAGTCATTGCTGATATCCAAAAGAACTTTGGTCTCTTTTTGCTCTACATACACATTCCAAAACACATATCAACAAACAACCAGTTAATGTCAGATCTTAAAAAAGTTCTTCACCTTTTTTGTATATTCATTCAATAACGACTTGCATCAACTGATATTGTAATTGATGCAAACATTTTTTTTTTTTTAATAATTCTTGTAATAATATGATTGAATGATTGTAACTTAATTGTCTACTTTTATCAACTCTACACACTAAATTAAACTACAGAGTACTGATGTACAGTAAGATCTTTTAGACTTTCATAATAGCACTATTTAAGATGCGTATATTGAAAGTAAGAAAAACTGTTTAATTTAAAAATGAACTTACGAAAAATCGAGTGAGGAGGAGAAGGAAGAGGAAACAACATCCAAGTACTGCGCTTTCCCACCTCCACTGCAATACACAAAAAGTCAACAAAGACAATAATCATTATTTCAATCTTTAGGCACGTTTGTAAATTAAGTTATGCAAAGGATTCAACTCAACCTGAAACTTAAACTTATAGTTCAACATAATTATTCATACTCATAAATTCATCATAATCCCTCCGTTTCGAGATAATAATCTATAATTAGTTGTAAATTTTTTGCAACAGAGGAGATATATAACAATATTTCAGCCGTAGGAGACATAGCATAATTAACAACATCAACTAGGATTCAAAATCACATTAGAGAAAGATTAATGGATCTGTGACCTGTTTTCCTTTTGATTCTTCTATAAGGAAGAAAGACTAAGAGAATATTTAAACATTAATTAATTAACATTGTTGCAATTAATTAACAGGGCATTATTAGTACAAGTACATATATATACCTGGTGTTCTTGGGAAAAAACAGAGCGCAAGACAGAGATGAGATCTGTGGCTTGTGTGAAATGGTTAAGTCCAAAAACTCCTTTGAGCTGTTGCAAGCACACCACTGTTGCTGCTCCTCCCATGAACCCCACTATTGTTGCATGTGAGAGAAAATCCACTATAAACCCTAACCTGCATTCAATTATCACCCCCAAATCTTGTTAATTAATCATCTAATTATTCGATCATCAAAATATTTAATTTAATTCTCAATTACGGATTCATGTTAAGTACTTATATGCAATCTTTATGCTGAGATACCACTACTTATATTACTAATCAGTCCAGTTCAACTTATGGACCACACAGCTATGTGCTGGTGACAAATCGTCAACGGGCTAGTGAGGTATAATTTCACCGTCCAAATATATTACTCCCTACTCAGGTTTAATTCGAATATTTATCAACAAAATCACATGCATAAATTGATGACTGACCAATTTTTTGGCTTCAAATTTTATGCAAAAAAAATTTCAATTTCCAACATAATATAGCCAATTTTTGCTTTTAGATTTCATGGAAACACAGACAAAAGACCCCTGCAACTACCCAGGAGACAACAAAAATCTTCATATGGCTTGTCTGAAAAAGGGTGGGAAGATAAGCCCAAAATCAATTAAAATTAAAATAATAAAAAAAAAAAAAAAAATTGGATTTAAAATAATTGAGAGAGATTAGACAATTCCAACAGCAAAAGGACAAAATTGATCTGTGAAGTTCTCTTGTGACTTGTCACTACTTGACGGCCTATCCCTTCCAAAATCAGGCCAACTTTTATTTGCAATATCAGATCCACAAAACATGATCTCACCTTACCCCAAATTCTCTTTTTACCCAATCAATAACTCAAAAGTTAAAATTACTGTAGGAAACATGGAAGAAAAAGATCAGAATATAATCAACTAGCTAAGCAAGAATATTAATGCACCAAATCAACTTTAATCCCTTAAATTATGCTTATATGCCCACTTGCTAAACTAGATTATCACCCATTATTATCATTTTTTAATGTAAAAATCGTCAATAATAATATCTATGAAAAAGAAAAGCTCTCAGATGCTAGATGTTGTTTGAGAAGCAGCTATACTAAACACCTAGCGAGGTCCCTAACACATATTGTTATCAATTTCATGTGACAGGCCGCACACTATATTACTTTTAAACGTCTTTTAAATACCTTACAAGTGTATAATTTTAATGCGAGCGAGATAGTATCTACTTTAGATAAAAGTGAACAAACCTTAGTAGGCCTAGACCGGTTTCAAAGATTCCGGCAATAAGGGTGGCCGTGAACGCAAGATGAACAAACAACTGTGGGTTCTCAGTAGGACTCACAGCACTGCTTAGCATAGAGCCCGTCAAGAGCGACGCGACCGCAACTGTTCCGACGGCCAAATCTCTAGAGCTCCCCATCATGGCATACACCAATGGTGGAACAAAGCTAGAATCTACATAATAACACAATAAAAAAGAAGTTAGATCATAAAAGGTTAATCAATAATTATCATGATTAACAATATGGTAACTTTTCAATAAGATCACAACTTTTGTACAGTTTGATTTACTTTGTTTATTTAATCAGCTTTCGAGTGCAACATGTCCATTAACTGTAAGAATATCCCCACACAATTATTTAGTCACCTCCAAAATAATCTTATTAATTTAATTGTTACTAATATTAATGAAATTTAGTTTGCTGATGAAATAGAGCATAGAAGATTGAAGAATCCTTCAAAATAGACATGTCATTTCACTTCATCTGTTCCTGCATGTGTATTGTTTGTAATACTCGTATCAAAGAGGTGGGTGCAGTACCAACTTTGATTATTGCATCTTTACCAGTCAATTATACATAATTAAATAAACAAAATAAAATCATTTCGCACATTAATATTCTAAAGTATTATTTATACTTGTATATTACCAAAATATCATGAATTGAGTAATTAAAATAATCTTACAAGATAAATGACTGTTACTGTACAGTTCAGTAAATAATTTCATATAAATGTAAAGTTTATGTAATTTACTTATATAGTTCTTTATGTATATTGTGTATATACATACATTACCTTATAGTATATAGCTTATGTATATAATGCAGTATTAATCCCATCAAGATAGAAAAAATCTCCAAAATATCGTTTTGGAAAATAATATGGCAATTTTACATATCCCATATTCTATCCACATAATAGTATGTTCTGATCCAATCGAATTAGGTTCATCAATTAATTATTCTAAATATTCCACAAGTGTCTTCAATCAACAAGATCCTTTTAGCCTTTTTTTTTAATTTTTTTTTTCCTATAGAGTAATAGTGTAGTGTAGCCGTACAAATTATATAACTAATGCATAAAAAAAATCATTTTTACTCATGCACCAACGACCCTAATACAAACATACGATAATTATGAAAATAAATAATTACTAATATAGCAAATTTGATGCATAAAACTACGATAATACAACAACTAGTATAAAATGTAAAGGACTAACAGATTATGAGTTAAAAAAAAAAATTGCACAAATATAGTAAATGGGTTTAGTCATTATAGTACTTACATAGGCCGAGGACGGGAGGCAAATTGGCAAGCTTAGCATAACTGATTCCTTGAGGAATAGCAAGGCTAGCAATGGTGATACCAGCAATGAGATCCGACTTGAGGAAGTCGAGGCTATAACGGGGCGCCCATTCGAGGAAAGGGAAGAAGTATTGCAACCCGAGTATAAATTTCCGGGACCCGGATTTGTTCTTGAATTGCCTAAGCGGGTCGTCCGGGAAGAATGTTTCCTTGAAGGAGGTTTGTAGAGACCTAAAGAATGGCTGAGGTGGTGGAACCGCGACCTTGTTGTTCTTGCATTGATCCATATTCATGTCCGCGTACATGTATGGATTATCCTCAACAGTACCCATTCTGTATGATTTTATTTGTAACGGGTATATATACTATATATTAAAATCTATACCTATACCAAGGTATGATTTTGATATATATGTATATATGTTACAAATAAGGGGAGAATAATGCAAATGTAGTATAAGAAAAGATGTATAGAAGAGTTTTTGTTTTTTTTTTTTTGTTTGATGATGGTGGTGATGAGAAATGAAGGAAGAATATATAGAGAGAGATTTTGGGGAGTGAGGGGATCAATTGAAGTGTTTGAAGAGTGCGCCAAGGGGCCCACAAGTGGATATTGCAGCAATTGGGACACGTGGCTGGTTATGATGAAGAGTTTGTTTTTGGCCATGGATTCAATGGTAATGGTGATGGTATGGATTATTGGATGGCCTATGGGGTAAAGTAAAAGAGAGTATGTATATTTTGTCAAAATATATTTGGCTTTTTTCTTCCTCATCTCTTGGGATCTTAATTTTGCTAAAGGTTTTATGTTTGTAATTCACTTTTTTTTTCTCAAATTGAGGACCTGTTTAATGTGTGAGTATAATATTTAATTAGAGACGTTTGATTCATTAAAGCGAAATAGAATAATCAATGTTGAAGTTGAAACCTCTTAGTACGGAATGAAACTACTTTATTACTTATAAAGAGAATAAGAAAAATAACGAATTTATCTATTACAAACAAGTATATGATAATTCCTTGATCATGTTTTTTATCTATATAATATATGATGAAACGTGTCTTTTGCACTCCTTAAGTTCATTTATTAAAGTTAAAGTAGTATTAATAAAACTTAAATATTCAAATATACTAGATCTTTGTTTTATCTATATGTTTTACGCACTGTATGTGTAATTCAGGGTATGTTCATTTCAAATAAATCAATATGAGTTAAACTGAATTGAACAATTGCAGATTGAAAAAGTTGAAATGAACACATTTTTATT
>BSSO01003405.1:0-16588 GCA_030267885.1 Mesembryanthemum crystallinum | reverse complement strand
GTTATGGGAATTTATTTGGTTTGGTAACGTATGGGTGGGACAAATTAATTGTTGGTTTGGTAACGTATGGGCGGGACGGAGGGAGTATAGTATATTAACAAAATTAGATTATAGGGTTACTGGGGTGGTAGTTGAGTGTTTTAGACTTTGAAGGGAGAGAGAGAAGTGATTACTTCGGGAAGGGGGGTATAGGAAGTGGGAAAAAACAAGGGTATTTCATATTTTTGGAACAAATAGTGAAATGTTAAATTATTAGTGGAACAAAAGAAATAGTTAAATGTTAACGTAATGGTGGGACGGATGGAGTATACATCAAGAAAATCACTCTTTGTGAAGAAAAATCACCTTTTTTCTTGGGGGTGTGGGGGGGGGGGGGAATTCATCCAATCTCAAAAATCGTCCCTTCCTTAAATCACACCTAATTTGGATCAAAATTTGGATCAAAATTCAACTAGTATATTCCGACTATGTTTGGCAGAACTAGATGTAGTTCTTGTTTCAAAAACCTTTTAGCCTTGTGAGTATCACTCTAGATTACAATATGGGTGATTACCATTAATCAGTAATCACACTAGAAATGGCACTTTCCTTTTCACCTCCTACAAACAAGTAAAGGACAACCAGAACTGAACTAGCTAGAGCTGGGCAATGATCAGTCTTGACCCGGCCAATATGGGCTGGCATGGGTTGTAGCACTCGCAGACCGGCCCATTAACACAAGTAAGCATCACTATGTCAGCCTTGTTCAATTCAACTGACTAGTGCATAATTGAACAAAAGGAGACATGCACCAAATGAATAGTAATATGTAGGGGGAGGGGGGACAACGTGAATTTCATGATTGAATTGAATGCAAAATGTGAACAACGAAACTAACATGACATACATATGATTATTAGCATTCACTGATACAAAACGTTCAATGATATACACCATTGTGCACAAAAAGAGTGCATAATACACACTACACAGATGGCACAATTCACAACGACGATATACATTCAGGTACTTCACAGGCAGTTCACTAGGAGATAAAGAGCAAAGGGAAAAATCCAGATGTACTGCATCTCTAAGGGCCAGATTATTATATACAGCTAGCTAGGTAAACTTCACACTTCATATGTATATATGCCAATGCTGAAGGCCTGATGCATAAGCAATTTACCCAAAACCCACTGTGATCTGATGTCAAAACTTCTTGTTAAGGCATGTAGTAGTACATCTAGCCCACGAAAGAAGATTCCGGAAAGGTTTACTCTTGGTCCATGCAGGCGAGTGCGCAACCACCTCATGAGACTCGGTTTTCTGCAACATCTCCCACATAATCTGCACATCTTCGTATTCACAAGCCTGTACCTCTCGGCTCAACATCAATAGCCCTGGTTTTTTCGTCAAATCAAAGTGAACCAAGTCATAATCTTTCACTTGAATCGAGATAATCAGAAAAAACAAGGCACAATACAAGTTAATAGTGTTTTCTTGTCCTTTGAATCACAAAAGTCCATATAACATAAATACAGTTGAAGCATAGATTTCAACTTGTAATCTATAAAACCAAAACCTTAACCACTAGGCCAACATCCAAACATTAACGAGTAAGCATCAATCAGAAATGAGCAGAATACTTTTATTTGCATATTAGCTGTTCATTAACTTGCAAGGATCAGTCAAAAGGATTAAACTGACAGTAGAACAACTAGAAAACATGTTGGCATGAATTCGAGGATCCTATGAGGTTACACCTCGGATTCAAGTCAGAGAACAGCATGCATATATAGAATATTCCTCTTATATCCACCCATGCTTGAATACCATTTCTTTAGTCACATTCACATAGCTATAACAGGTCCTCACATAATTAACATGCTTCAACAATACTTAGCAAACTCTTCATTCTTTATGATAATTATGCTTTGTAATATGTCCAAATCAATGAGGAAAAAATTAGAAAATAAACATTGCATGATAATACTCAATTTAGGTGACTGTTCGCCAACAACCCGAGCTAGTATTGGCCTAAATAAAGATAGATGTTGACCAATAAGCAACAAGCAACAAAAATTGAACAACCGCAAAAAACAGAAACCAGTCATAATCGGTAAGATAATTTAAAACAAAGATGATCATAAGCTAAACTATGCTTAAGGTTGACAAAAGATGCCGTGACATGGGAAATAAGTTGTAATTTTCAATCCTAGGCGTTAGAATTTAGTCCGCTGAGAGGCACGCAGAACAAATCCAGGAGATACTAAGAGATGTACCATGTCATTTATGAACCCAATCACTTCTCATTAGAGAATCTTACATAGTTGGTGATCCTCTATCTCATTTAACTAGTTCAATCAACGTGATCACACCCCTTAAATTGTCTTAAAAGTTTTTCATCTTATTTCTGGAAGTAAAATTCGGTTAGCTCCCATTCTGTTACATACTTGCATATGGCCGCCAATTTTCCGGCTTCGTAACCTGGTTAGTAAACGGATTAGGTGTGGTTATAAGCTCTCTACACACATGTCATGTTATCTTCATAAAACATGAATCTAACTCAACCCGACATGATTTCTCATCTAATTATACTTTCACTAAGATGTGAAGTCAACTGAAAGTTTTCAACAAAATTCAACTATCACACAACCAAATAAATACTAGTATAAGCTAAAACTAGGAATCAAGAGATTTTCTAATGTAATTTCAAAATTCAACTTCTATCCACCTAACTATGTGCCTCCTCGTAAGACCTCAAAAGAAAAGGAAAAAAAAAAAACTAAATTAAGCAACTTCCAATTAAAAAAGGAAAAAACATCACAGAAAACCACAATAATTGCTTAAAACTAGCCATTTCTTCCATGACAAAATCAACAAAACTGTACTCAAATTACTCTCTTCCCCCTTATCTAATTTCCTTCCTAACATTCAAATAGCAATAACTCCATAATTCAGAAATAATCAGAGAAAATAAACTAAGTATTGAAACAGAGCTATCCAATAAATCAATAATCCATCACTAAGCTTGAGAAAAAGAAAAACAGAAAAAGAACTAACCCTTCTTACGAAAGCCAAGGCGAGCAGCGAGACCACGGCAGAGTCTTCGAATAGGCAAAGCAATCATCTTCTCCCACCAATAATACTCCATTTTTACTGAATTCAAAAACTAGTGTTTCTGATTTTCTCTCTCTCCTCGATGAGAGAGAGTTGGTAGAATTCTGGAATTGGGAAAGTTCAGAGTGAACGGAGACTCCTCCTTTTGTTCACATACAAATTGAGGAGAGAGAGAGAGAGAGAGTGGAGAGGGCAACACAACACCAAAAATG
The DNA here is from genome assembly GCA_030267885.1 of Mesembryanthemum crystallinum. Classification (NCBI taxonomy): domain Eukaryota; kingdom Viridiplantae; phylum Streptophyta; class Magnoliopsida; order Caryophyllales; family Aizoaceae; genus Mesembryanthemum; species Mesembryanthemum crystallinum. Next base: position 13,277 of record BSSO01003405.1, on the reverse strand, counting down.
GTGACGAAGTTTGGTGGGGAAGAAAGGAATTGAGTTATTTTGATATTTATAAAAGTGGCAATTTCCAGTCATTAGATGGCACGTGGAGATATTTTATTGGACGAATGTTTCACTGTCGGTGGCCTATCGCCGTCCACGTGGGGAATTTATATTAGCGGCCCCTATTGTGGTGGGCCCTAATCTTTGTGGTGGGCCCTAGTCTTTGTTTACTCGTACTTTGGTTTTATTATTATTGTTGGTCCGTCCGGCCCACTTACTATAAAGCCACGCGGGGAGATATTATTGTTAGGATTAGAGATCCATCAACTTCCCTACCATTATTTTTTAGGTTTGTTTTGGGAAAGGAATCCAATCAACTTGTATTATTGGGGTGATATTTTGAAACTAGATTAAGATTGTTCAGGTGTGTGTCCATTTCAAATGAAATTTGTTAAAGTGAATTTCACTTGATTGAATTAACCGAATAAATAGTAATATGGGAGGGGAAGAAAAAAAGCAAATTGTTAAACTGTATGTAGTAGTATTTAAGAAGTTTAATACAAAAAGTAAAGTGTAACCTTCTTTTGGAATATACCCAAATAAAAAGCGTAACATTTTATGAGAAACAGAGGATGTAGTATTTACAGGTTTCTTTTTTTTTTTTTTTGTAAAAATACTGTCTCCATTTCCTCTTCTTTCTATTTCTTTTCCTCGTAAAATTCTGAGAAAACAATTTGAGATTAATTTTAGCACTCTTTTCGAAAAATGAGTAAACACGGTCTTACTATCTTAGTCAAGAAATGAAAGGTGTGTGACATGACCCTATCCAAGGGCCACCCATTACAAAGAAAAGGGAATCCATTACATCACCATTTTGAATGGATTTTAAATTTAGAATCCCTATTTTGAATTGATTTCTTGTGTCCATATTCATTATGAATAAACAAATTTCCTCCAATAGTTACCACTACCTGAAGTAGGTACTCTCATGATAACATTAAAAGAAGGTCAAAATAATCTACCTGTAAGGCTGAGTAAAATTGGATCGGAAATCCAATTTTATGATCTTCAAAATGTGATAATTGATAAGGATCCGAATCAGTTTTTTAGACAAAAACTCATGATGTATGGGTATACCTTATGTATGACTACCATTATGCTTGAGAAGTAAAATACATAAAGATGTCCAAATTCTTAGGAAGTCGATTAGCCAATAAATGAAACTTGATTAATTTTTGTGCAATTTGATTAACTTACATCTAACCAAAGAGACCCATAAAATTTAATTTCATATTTTCTAAGTAAAGAAAACACAAGTAAGCTCGGTCTCACTTGCTTCGTAATCACGGTCAAAAAATAAAAGGTGTGACATAACTCTACCCAATAAGGGCTGATTCATAAAAAGAAAGGGAAAATCACTGTATCCCCGCTTTCAAACACCCTAACTAGTAGAATCAACACAAGCACATAGAAATATATTACATTTCATAATTGTTAACACTAGCATAATCAACATAAGCACATATACACAAAGAGGATGATAATGTACATTTTAAACCATAAATTATATTTTGAGGGTGATATAGAATGTGCTAACAACTAAATTTGTATTCCTAGTACATACACAACTTTTGAAAATCATGTGGTCATAGACTTCCTTTTATGCTGCTGCGCCACTTGGTACAATTCCATCCAGTTAGCTCAACTTCATTCAATACCATAAGCTCTTCTTTTTGCATGTACAACACATCAACATCAAAGCTAAAAAAATCTTCACTGGTTGTCAATTGTTTGTTTGGATGCTGCTATTGTACTACTTCTCCTTTAATGGGTGTTTTGGGACGTTCATGGGATTGGACACTACCTGCTCTATGAATTGCCAATGAGAGATCGACAGTTATATGCGCTATGCTACTGTACCATTCCATAGTTCAATGAGTACAATGACCCATATAACATTATATGCAAGGTACATCTACACTTCTTTCTCTCTGGGTTTGAGTTCATGTTTCTAGGTTTCTATTTCTGGAACAAGTTATTTCTTAGCTTGAGAACACAATGCCATTTAATTTTCTGTTTCTACGATATCTCATGCGTACTTTGATAGGGACGTGGGAGAAGTCCAGAGTTCAAACCCAAGTTTATAAGAGCCCTCAGAGGTCCCGTATTGGTCACCCATCTACGAAGCTTTGAACGTCGAAATCGCGAGTAGTGCAAAGAGAGTTATGACGCTCGGAACGCCCACATGAGCCAGCGAGGGGCCTTTTGGATCCTTGGAGGCAAACTCAACTGGCACTGGGGAAAGTCCAAAATTATGGGTTATAAGTGGACAAAACGTCGTCTTGGAACCTCAAAAATGGAAGTGAGTTATTTTTCAACAATATATCACGAGCATCCCTATAGGGCCGTGGAAGGAGTCCAAGGCCAAAAATCGAGTCCCCAAGAGCCCTTTGAGGTCTCATATTGGTCACCCATCTGTGAGGCTCCGAATTTGGAAATCATGGTGGGTACAAAAGGAGTTAGGCTGCTCGGAACGCCCTTGAGCCATGTGGGGGCCTCTTAAGTCCCCTTAAGTCACCAAACACCTTGGTAGAGCCAAACTCAACTGGTGCTTGAGAGGGACCAACATTGTGGGTTATATGTGGGCAAACGGGGTCTCATAACCTCAAAAATGGAAGCGTGTTATTTTTGACAATATCTCATGGCACCCCCATGTGGATGTGGGAGGAGTTTAGGGCTGAAAAGTAGGTCACTAAGAGCCCTCAGAAATCTCATACTGATCACCAATACAATACTATTTAATTGAAATTGAAGTTTATTTTTGTTGTGTTTATCTAGTGTGAAGAACTTAATCATGGAAAAATCCCATGTGTTATTGCAAAATCATGTCATGTAAAATAACCTTAAATTTGCACAAAGAGGATTGAGATATGGGAAAGAACCTTTAGAATTTCAAATTGACAACTGCTGATTTAAAAAACAAAAAAAATAAAAAAATAGTGTATTTTGTAGATTTGGTATTTTGGTTTGAACTATAGGTTGATCATGGCCCTTTGGATCAAGATTAATGATACACATTATGTTAATAAAAGTGTCGAACTATTCACACAATCACACTTGTTAATGCGAGATACTGGCCCAAACTAGTCTATTTTGTACTCCAAATTGGTGTGCTGTTTATGCCAAATCTTCAATTTTAGTCCAAACTCATGTAAGCAAACTTTGAATTCACAATTTTGCAATCCCCTAAATTTGATGAGAGTGTCCATACTCCATTGTATACTCATTGGGCTTGGGCCTTTCTCTTATCGTCAAACCCTATCTCTCACACTCTTCAAGTCTCATCTTCAAGCTCCTTAGTCTAACGAACTCACTTCTCTCCGCCGCTCATACTTGTTCTACATCTTCACCTCTAAAAAAAAAAAAAAAAAAACCATCTTTCTTTTCTTAATCTCTCTCTCATCCTATAGATTTGACGAAGGTCTCCCCTATCAGATCTATAAAATCAGGATCAGCCGCAATCAGAGTTTTGTCAAGCAGGTTTCCTCATTTCTGTCAAACCCTTCTCTGGATTCTACTCAATGTAAACAATTTCTTACTCACTTATCCCTTTCTCAATTTGATCATGTTTTCTTTTTTTTGTGAGATTATATCATTGGTAAACCCACAAACTGTATTGGGTTTCTTTCAATTTGGGGCTGCATCATGATTGGTTTGCTTGTTGCATTGCGAAGAATATTTGTGATAGAGATGTAAAGATAGCATTGGCAATGGTGAATTTGAAAGATGGGTTAGAGAAGTCAGTTGGGGTTCATACATTTGAATTTGATAGGCTGGTTCATGTTTATTGTGTCCATATTGAAAGCTTAGGACTTTGTTTGGCTTTTGATGTGTCCCGATGGTTGGGATGGCGTGGTGTATTCCTATCATTGAAAGCATGTAACTCTCTTTTGAGCTCGCTCGTCATGGCTGGTGAGCTTCAGAGAAGTTATGAAGCATATGAATTGTGCCAGGGTTTGCAGCCCGATGTTTTTATTTGTAAGACTGCAATAAACTTGTGGAGGGTTAAGGATGTGGTTGGGTTGTTTTTAGAAAGGGAGAAGTTAGGCGTTTGCTCTAATGTTGTGACGTACAACAGCATTATCCATGGAATTCGCGTCTGTGAAGATTTACAAGAGGCATTCCTTTATAAAAAGAAAATGGTACAAAGCCAGATCTCATAGGTTGTAGAATTCAGGCTAGGGTCAGGAAGCTTTGAAGGTTGCTAGACAGGGATTCTCTTTTGTGCAAGAGATGCTGTCGAGAAACTTGATGCTAAGAGGGTAAGCATTTTGCTTGCTTGTGAACTTTGGTTTAGGCTTTTGGAAACGGGTTTGTACCAAATATGAAATTATAGTTACTTCAACTGCTATAATTCATGAACTTATAGTTATATTAACTGCTATAATTCATGGACTTATAGTTATTTCATGGACTTATATTTACTTCAAGTGCTATAATCGCTGGACTTATAGTTAGTTCAATTGCTATAATTCATGCACCATGGTAGTATGGATTGTGATGATGAAAGGTTGGAGGAAGCTTTCACGTCGATAAAAGTGATGGATGAACATACCATAAACTATTGCATGGTCTGTACAAGTCAGATAGGAAGAAGTCGAATATGAAGAAGTCCGAAGAAGTGGACTGGTTTCACATGTTGTTGAACTTGAATTTTGGTTGAGGCACTTGAAAAAAGATTTGTAACATAGTTATTTCAACTGCTATAATTCATAAACTTGGTGAGGTGGGTAGTATGGCTTGTGATGAAAAAAGATGGGAGAAAAGTGATGGAAGAGGATAACATTCGATCAAATACCAATACATACAACAAGCTCAATGGCATGCTAAGGTGATGAGGCTTGAATTCACCATCTAGAAGCTGAAGTTGGGTAACTGCAGATCGAAGCAAGTTCTACATAAGAACAAACCTGCGGATTACGGAGACTGTTGTGCAGTTGCTTGCTTAATTTGTTTAGTTTGTACTCTTAGTAATAGCACATGATTTGTAAAAGTGATGTAAAATTTCTCAAATTTCACTTGATAATATCTGTTTGTATACTGGTGCTGTTTTGTGAAATAAAAGCTTTCTTTTTACCAAAAAAAATAAAATGTTATATGTTACATATCAGTTTCCTGGCTGAAGAAGCTGGATAGACTGATCAGTTTGCTGTACTCTCCCAGATCCCAGTTCCCCTTGATGTGAAATTTGCCACATCATTGCCTTTGAAATTGTCAAATTGTTAGTTGCAATTCTCGCCGTTATTGGGTGGTTCAATTTATCTGGTTGATTGTGTTATGAATGGGGAGATGATAATGATATGAGAGGTTGGATGGTAGCAATAGAAGTGAATCTTCAAATTGCATGTCATGTGGTATTGAGGCTGCCACCTCTGAGGATGTTATATACTACAATGTTTTTTTTCTTTGAGTTCCTAGAAGCTAAGGCAGAAACTGACTAGACCTCCTTTTAAGCTGCTACTTGAGCTCTTCCTTTGCATGAACACTATCAGCTAGCACAAGCCAACAAGCTAAATCTTCACTTTTCACTGGTTTGTCGTGATCAATTGGTCGTTTAGATGCTGCTATTCAAAAGGTGTTCGGGACATTCATGGAAGTTCTATATTCCTGCATGGGGCTTAAGCTTGCACACCAAGTGCTTGATGAATTGCCAATGAGGGTCAACAGTTATATCCGCTATGCCATTCTGTTGCACAAAGACCATATAACATCCATGGTACATCTATATTTCTACCTCTTATCAATGTTGGATGTTGCGTTTATGTTCTAGTTCTGTGTCACGAACAAGTTATTTTCTTAAATTCTATTTATTTTATTATACTATCTACTGAGCCATGTCTCTGTATTGCAGTGACTGGTGTGTGTTCTTTTTTTGCTTCTCGGACATGAGAGATAATCAATCATGAAAAAGTATTATCACAAAATCAAGTCGTGTGTAATATCAAATCATTGCACATTGAGAATTGGATATGGGAAAGAAACTTCAAAATTTGAGTAATTCAATTCATAATTATATCAGTGTTTGTGTCCTCTTGAATCTTGAGCATGAATAAATTAACATTCACTGTTGATTTAGTGTAAAATTAGTACTAAGCATAACTCAAATAAACTGCACATGTATATAGGCAGTAGCATATGCACTCATACTTTTCTAGTATGCTCCTGTGCTTGAACTCTTTCCTTATCCATGTCTTTCCCATCTGTCTTCCTAGTTGAGTTCGGGAAAGGACACTAGGTTCAACTGCAATCATGTTACAATCCGCTCTCCAAGCATTTCCTTTCTTGTGATCATAACTTCTTAATTAACTTGACACACGAGGGCTTGAGAGACAACCTGTAGAATAATTAGCAGGAGATCTTCTGCAAACTCTTACTCCCTTTCCCTCGATCTTATCCTACCTCTTCTCCTCCCCCTCATGAGTTTCTAAGATACCAAAATGAGACAGTAAATTGTAACCAAAATTTGGAGTATCAATTTTTAGCGCATTTTGGTTTCTTACAAACTCGCGAGGAGGAAGTGAAGAATTAGGTTAAGGGGGAGGAATGATATGAGAAGGAGAACCTCGAAAATGTAGAAAGTATGCCCAACGGGCTCTGAGTTGCCTAGATAGGTGTTGGGAGAATGATAATTCTATTCTTGTGCATGCTAATTATTTGGCATAGTACTAGTTGTATTTTCTCTGTATGTATAGCTTTGCAGTAGCAATTTTTTTTAGTCAATATTCACTACATGGTGGGAAATTGTATCAGTATGTCTTCACAATCATATGATTCTTAGAGCAATATCATTCGAGATAAAGAAAGACTGGACACCATACTGTATAAGAATTAACAAACATTTGCTATGTAACTAGAACTTTGCTGCTCTCAATCGACGACCAAATGAATGATCTACTAGTAGGCTAGTAGCTTGATTTTTGTTATGACAGCACACTTGCTCTGTTTTGCCCTGTTCTACTCTCGAATAACCTCTTCAAAGAACTGTCATGATGGTTGGGGTACTGGAAGGACTTGAACAGAGTCTGGATGAAAAAAAGGAAAAGAAATATATGTGCAAGTGAAAACCAAATTCACTGCAATTGCATTTTATTCTAAAGGATTGTACAGTAAGTAACAATTATTGGGTTCCTGATTGAGTCGAAATCTTGAAAGAAATAGCCTCTGCGCTAGTATTTCCTATGTTTCTTTCTCGTCTGCGCTCTCAAGCTCTTCGTTTTCACTTTCGTTATCTTTCGTTTCTGGTTGTGGAGGGGAAACACCGAAACAAGACTAGGCTCATTTACGATCATCATGAACTCATCTCTCTTACACGACAACTGAATCCGCCTGAAACTACCCTTCCTAGGATCGTAAGCCAACAGTTCCTTGTAATCCACATCTATGACAAGTTCTCCGTTCTTTGTGTACCCTAGCAGATCCAAATTATGTAAAGCTTCCTCCACAGTACTATTTGGGTGTGGTATCACATACAAGTTAGTCCAAGATTCCGACATGCCATACTCTTTCATCACCCAAACCTCGAAGCATGATCCAATGTCCAAGGCATCTTGGAGAATGACACTGAGTTGACATTGTCCATTCAAAGCCCCCAAACCCAGCATTCTTTTCTCCCCACCTCCTTGAGTACAGGGCCGCGCCATCTGCTTAAATATCTCCTCCTTCAAATCAAAGTAAAGGATCTCTTCCTGCACAAAGGGATTCTCAAAATCATAAAATTTGACAACCCAGTGAGGGATGCCACAGACGACGGTTCCTATTCCTTCGGAAAACAACCTACAGTCCAGCGAGAGAAACATTCTATGAGTACCAGTCTTGAAATTGACGAGGTAAGTCCTTATGGATTCGTATTGCAACTCCTTGTCGAAACTGGTAGGCGAGGTTGGCGGGCTTTGTTGGTCGATGCCTATGACCGCCACGTATGTATAGGAAGAAGCATCATAGCATAGTCCAAACAGATTGAAACTGTCCGGATAATATGGACCGTAAAAGATAACAGATGAATATTTTCTGGTTAAAGGATTCCACAACATCATAGAGTCGTCAAATGATACCGCTACCAAACCATTGTAAGAACCCAAGAGTACACACTCTAAAGCATGATTGAGTTGTTGAGGTTCCAATGGATTAACAGGCGATGCTGTTGCTTCATGGTTGGTTAGATCACTGAATTCAACGGTACTGAAGGAGATCAATTCCATACGGATATGACATCTTATTAGCGAAGATTAATTGATTGTTACTGGCTAGTTGACGAGTTTTGTATGCATGAACAAACTGAGGGTCTGACATTACAGAATTCCATTGCTTGCTTATTGACATGAAACGAGCAATGGACTTGAGGGGCAGCCTATGGAATATTTCTTCAAGGATATGAACGGGAAGACATGGCACTGATATCTCTCTTCTTTTTCTTCTTCGTCTTCGTTTTCTTCCTCTTCTTCTTCTTCTTCTTCTTTGCATGTTGCTTGGTGTGGTTTTTGCTGGTGCCTTTGTTTTGCTGCTAGGGTTTTAGGGTTTCAGCAATATAATGTGCTGTTCTCCTAGGTTGTTTCCTCTTCCCAAATACGCTGCTAGGGTACTTAAGTAGTTTACAATTTGTTGGGTTGGGAATTATGCCCCAAAACCTTGACGCGTCGTTTATAGCAATTTCCTTTGTGGGTTCAACCATTGCTTATTTTCCAAGTCAAGCCATATGAAATTCTATTTTTCTATTTTATGTAATTTTCTAATTATATTGTAATTTCCTAATTTTTAATTTGAGTTGTATAAGGAATATTACTTTTGTTAGTATTATTTAGGAAGTAGAGTTTTAGTTGTGTTGTGTTGTGTTTCTTAATTTGGTCAAACCCTTTGCCCATGTAAGGATACCTCCTACCATCTTGAAGATCATCCTTTGAGGAGCTAAATAACCTGCCTATTCACTATGGATTCTCCTATTCTCTTCTCTATGAATATGGGTCGGAATATTTGAATCCGAATATCATGTGTCCTACTGATTATATTAGTTTCAACGCCTATCTGATTTTATATTTATGGAAATAAAAATAGTGTAATACTGTAATCTAAGGAGACTGAGAAGAATTGTGAATTATGCTTATAATTTGATAGTACAATTTACATGTAAATTTCAGGTATTAAAATTTTCTAATAGGTGTTGAGAGTTGAACAGTGAATGGCAATCGAAATCAAATAAAAATACTAGAACACAAAAACGAAAATGGAATATGAATGCTCGATGATCCAATATGAACCCAATCTCAAGGTTGCATTACACGCGCTCTCATTTTTTTCTTTGCTGTCAAATTATCGACAATTGTGGCTGCATTCAAAGAAAAGAGGTATAGTTCACAATATGACAATATGCATGTGTTGTAAAGAAAATGCAATAAAACTTCTGGGAAAAAAAAAAAAAAAACATGCCTAAGATTTTTATCTATGAAAAAAAAGTAGGCCATATGGCTCCCCCTTTTTATTTCAACTCCACTAAAAGTTACAACCCGTATTTTGTGAATGCATTTTTTTATCCCATCATTTATCTTCTTCTACCCTTATCTTCTTTATCCCTCAAAACTCGAGAAATTATTTGATCAAAAGAAAAAAAAAAAAAGTAATAATTACTACATTTTCTAAAATGCAAAAACTTAATAAATGAACCCTTAATTATCCGCAATTTGAATATATACTCCTTAATGTATGAATCTATTTATGTTATGTTGGGTTTTGTACTTAAGGGAACAAGAATTCAAAAACTTACCACCAACTTGCCGAAATGTACATTTGCTATTGCACTTCATCTTACATAAGCTATCACCTATACCCCCACCACTGCATGACCTCCGGCAATTATCGAAACACGGGGCCTTATCTAGCTCGGCCGCAGCTGGAATCATGGCGGCAGCCACCACAAGCATGCACATCAGAAACATCGCAACACACTTGTTGGCAGCCATAGTTTTCTTGAAGTACTTAAAATTTAGCCACAATTGTGGAGGACCTGGTGCTTTGCATATCTTATGAGGCGCTTGCAAGGATAGGATAGCATATTTTTGACAAAATAACTAAATACTAGCCTAAATTTGTGGCCAAGTTTGTGGTGGACTTTTCATTGCTATTAAATTGGCTCAAGAAAAAGAGAGATTATGTTACATGGAAAATTAGATTTCTATTGTTTTTTTCCCTTGTTTTGATAAGAAATGGAGAAAAACTAAGAAGGGGTTGATAAAAAGTTATGCTTTTGAATATGATGATTTATTTATGGTCGAACTTTATTAAATTTGGCTTCGACTTTGCTAATGAGACCGTCAAAATAGGGACAGAGGACATTACATATAAAGAAGCTTACCAGCTGAAATAGCCAAATAGGTAGCTTGTATGGCCTCACCGTGCTGTCAGTTGAAAGTAAGTCATTCTTTTCCACCATCTATAGGAAACCTTCCAATCTTGCAGAAGCAGAACCTTCATTTGTATACAGATAAGTTTTCAGGGGAGATACTAGAGTCACTAGCGAACTTGACTGATTAGCTTGCCAGATTGGCCCTAGGGACGCGAAACTCCCTAGCTAAGTGGAACTGTACCACCAAATCTGGGAAAACTTCTCCCTCTTTCACACAAAATTGGAATCAACTCCAAATCACCCGCAAAAGATATGCAAAATATCTTGTAATTTGAGAGAAGGGATCATTGGTCCATGACCATACAATAATTTCTCAGGCGCTAGACCTTTCTGACAATATGCTAAGTGGAACAATATCTGTAGAGATCCTTAGCATTCCTAACTTAGCTCCATACTTAACCTTTCATTTGGCTCTTTAGATGTTACTATCACTGAACAAATAGGCAGCCTAGAGATTAATCAAGAAATAGATTTATCTAGTAACCATTTTGTAGGAGACATGCTGTCTTCCATTTGAGGTTGTTCTAGCTAGTCTTGAAAGCCTATTATATATGTTCGGAAACTCACTTCATGGTCAAACTCCGAGTGCTATAGGCAATGTGAAAGGATTCAATTTCATTTACCTTTCATCAAATAGTAGAGGTTCCTGTCTCTCTAGGCTTTCTTGAGTATCTACTGTTCTTAGACCTCTCCATGAGAAACAGCTCGAAGGTGAAATTGCCATCCTGGGGAATGCAACTCTAGTTTCTCTTCCTGCAAAACCCTCGACTCTGTGGAGGGTACCGGAGTTCAATTTCACCAAATGCAATTTCCCTTACATGAAACATTCTGAAGCAAAGCTGATCATAGGATAAGCAGTAGCTCTAGTGACAGCTTTCTGTATCCTAGTAGGGACTATAATCTTCCTGCTACCGAGAAAAAGATGGCAATGGAAAGCTGAAACTGCAGTACAGTGTCTGATGATGCTTCCCCACATGAGCACAAGTTCAAGTTGTACTCTTACTATGATTTAAAATCAGCAACGCGAGATGTGTACAGCTTTCAGATCCTACAGCTTGAGATTTTGACTGGGAAGAGACCTACAAATGAAGAGTTTACAGAACAAGTGGGTTTACAAGGATGGGTTACCATGGACTTGACCAGAAGCTGCTGGTATTTTGGACTCACCATGGGAGATGTGGCTTTGTTGAATATGAATATCACCCCCGGAGCTCATTGCCACAGGCCCTGCCCAGTCAACTATATTTATGAATCACGAGGTCAGGATCGCATGTTTCAGATTGCAATTTGAAATATCTTGCTTTATTTGCACTTACTTGACCCTTAATTTTATCTTGATCCCTGTTAATTTTATTTGATGGTAAACTTGATGTTTGGTGATTTAAAATTATTTTGGAGGCGGCGTTAAATTTGGATGTTTAGCCAGCTTTGATCGCATGTTTCAGATTACACTTGCTCTGTTTTTCCCTGTTCTACCCTTGAATTTCCTCTACAAGAGTTTTCGGGTTTGGGTTTCCGGAAGGACTTGGAATAGAGCTGGATGAAACAATCAGAAATACATGTGCACATTGAAACCAAAACTCACTGTATATGAATTTATTCGTAAAGGATAATAATAAGTACATTTATTGGGTTCCTAATTTAGTTCAAAGCACATAGACATAATTTCTTCCTACCAATTAGCTGATATGATGCTAGTTATGTAGATCACCTAAAGGCATAAGTGTATTAACCTCTGTACTGACATTGTCTGTGTGTTTCTTTGATTGTGCTGTCGAGCTCTTCCTTTTCACTTGTATGATCTTCCTTTTCCAGTTGAGGAGGGTAAACAAGACTAGGCTCATTTTCGATCATCGTACACCTATGTCTTCGACACGACAACTGAATTTTCCTGAAACTACCTTGCCCAGGATCGTAAGCCCATAGTTCCTTGGAATCCACATCTATCACAAGTTCTCCATTCTTGGTGTACCCGAGCAAGTTGAGCTTATATACAGATTCCTTTATAGTACTATTCGGGTATGGCTGAAACACAAAAAAATTAGTCCAAGATTCCGGCATGCCATACTCTTTCATCATCCAAACCTCGAAGCATGATCCAACATCCGAGGGTTCTTGGAGAACAACTCCGAGTTGACACTGTCCATTCAGAGCCCCCAAACCTAGTATTCTTTTCTCTCCACCTCCTTGACCTGTTCGATCCAGCTGCCTAAATCTCTCCTCCTTCAAATCGAAGTAAAGGATCATCCCCTCTTGCACAAGGGGATTCTTGAAATTGTAAATGACAACCCAGTGAGGGACGCCACAGACTACAGTTCCTGTTCCGCGGGAAAACAACCTACGCTCCAGCGAATTATGTAGAATTTTATCAGTACCAGTCTTGAAATTGACAAGGTCAGTTACTATGAATTCGTAGTCTATGTCGTCCCTGTCGAAAAGGGTAGGCGAGGTTGGCGGGGTTTGTATGTCCATGCCTATGACCGCCATGTATGTATCGCAAGAAGCATCGTAGCATAGTACAAGTATATTGCCACTCTCATAATGGTAATCACGGTAACAACTAACAGACGAATATTTTCCGAGTTAAAGGGTTCCACAGTATCACGGACTTATATGATGATACCGCTACCAAACCATTGTAAGAACCCAAGAATTGAATAGAGGAGCACCAAGTATTGTCGAATTCATGAGGGTAATTCACCAATGGATTAACAGGCAATGGTTCTGCTTCATGGTAAATTAGATCACCGAATTCAAAGTTACTGAAGATATTATTTCGACGAGGTGAATGTTAAAATTACAGCTCCACTCTCTCTCCTACCTCCATTGTCAAAGCTAACATTAA
>BSSO01003404.1:0-16591 GCA_030267885.1 Mesembryanthemum crystallinum | reverse complement strand
GTCATGGCATTTTGTTTTTATAAGGGGGTTCCCCACAAAGTTTTTTTTATAAGGGGGTTTTTTCCAAAAAGTTTGTTTTATAAGGGGGTTCCCCACAAAAAATCCAAATAAATACTATGTAGGCTGGCAAGTTAATATTATCTGAGAATTCCCCATATCAGCTCCCTGATTGTTGGCCTTGCCTTTTCACCACGTCCTTCATACCCTGCATCTTTCTGACATTCTTTTATTGATTTCATTTTGTTCATGAATTCTCAGGGAAAACCCATGTTGGTATGGCAGAAGTTGAAGCAGCCATACACGAAATGTTCCAGGCACCTCATATTCAAGTGAGTAAACCTTGCTGTTGGTTCTCTACAGCACAAATATGTGAGAAAATTTGTCTCATCGAGAATGCACCAGGTCATGTGCATTAGTCATTAGCCTTATAGGTCTCCTTAAAGCCCTTTAAGATTCATTTACTTCCTTCCAGACTTTTGGCACCCCGCAACCTCTTCTGTTGGTTAAAATGCTACTTGTGACGCTTGTATGTAAACATCCTTTTACTCTCAGCTGAACATTAAATTTGTTTGGTATTACAGGTAATCAAACAATCATGCAAATTGAGCAAGATATTTTTGGCAGCTATGGTACATGAACTTTATAAGACAGGAATGGGTGAAACAACCTTTGAGAAGGTCAGTTGTTCTTATTTTTGGCATCTTCAAATTTGCTTTGTTTTTGAAGTCTTGAGAAAATTGTCACTACATGTAAGATGTTGCTCATTTCTATGGCCAGTAACTGTGTTATTCATGTTCTTTGAATTGACCTCCTTCCTGACTTGTACAACAGCAAATTATGGTAGTTTCATTTACATATAATCATGTTTAAAGTTTCTTGTCCTTGGCTTAATATGAGACTATCTATGATAAATGATAGTAGAAGAATTGGAGTGACACGACATTCTACATATCCGTTTTGAAGCCTTTTCTATTGTTGTTACTGTTGCAGTTGGCTTTCACTGCTTCCTGCTTTTGTACTAGCAATGGCGAGGCGTTCCCTGGATGGGATACTCTTTTAAGAGTTGGGTAAGTATTGATACATTTTATTCTTTTTGTCTCAGTCCCAAGATATTTCATCAGGGTTCTTCCACGGGCCTTGAACTAAGGAGCTCTAGGGTATTTATTATTTGTATTTTCATTGCTAGTGAAAAAGAAGAGTCAAAACTATGTGGGAAAGTATGGGATTGCTCTCGCAAAGCCCGTGATATTTAAAAAAACCTAAAAGCTACGTGGGAAAATTATGGTCAGGAACTAAAATGAGTATACAAGACAGAAACAATGTATCTGTGGGAAGGTGGTTGCAGTTTTAATTTCCTATTTGTTCCTGCTATTAGCCTACAGCTACTAGGGATGTAAAATGAATGCTTATTATTGACCTTACCAGGATTGTTGAAACCTTGACTTACTGCTTCTGTTTTTGAGCAGTTGCAAGCTTGGTGAATGCAGAATTATCCTATGTGAGTCAGGTTCTAAGCACAGATTACAGAAGTTGCAGTTGAACTTTCCGAGGTTGGTTACTTCTCCTTCAACAAGAACAACTACTAGTACTACAACTTTGTTAAATCTTTGACCACTATTTTCACTACATCTATCCATTCTTCTCTTTTGCCACTTTCAAACTTTCCTAAATTTATTTTAAGAGGTGTTCTCTGTAGAAGTCTCGACTAGGTTAGGGATAATATGCATACATATGGACCATTGTGGATCCAGTCATCAGCAGGAGCACACTTGCTGGTGGACCTGGTACTAGTGGTTTGTTGTTACTAATAGGAGTCTCGCACTGTCAAAACACTGTTCTTTTCTTCAAAGCCTTTCCCCAGTGGGTAACTTTGAGTCCCTAGTTCCATGCAATTTAATGCTTATGCCTGATTTTTCTGCACTACAACATTTCCTGTCTGATTTTCACTTGCACTCAAAAGAATTTTACCACATCCATTACACACACGCACAAAAACCAAAAGCTATGTTAGCATTGTTTTCTTTTGGTTAGACACCAGAAATTTGTGATCCAAAGCTGTGTTAATCATGCTGATGATTAAGCCAATAACTGTTGCTTGTAATCGTAGTGTGTCCAAAATATTTAATCACTGCCGTGTCTTTGTTGTGCCATTCTGTTCCTGCTAGTCGAATTGATATTAATCATTGCTTCTGTAATAGTGTGAATAAACTGCAACTGGCCATTTAATTGGATATCATAAGCTTTCTAATTCAGTTGGTTTTTTGCCTGTACTTTTGGCAGCGATGATGTTACGTTTGCTCTAAAAGACTGTCAGGATCTTCCTTGGTTGGCAAAATACTTGTGATCAGAGATCGATGCACATTGATCTGGGGTTTCTTATTGTAGCTTTGTTGAATGAATCAAAACTTCAAAATTCAGTTTGAACCTTGATCAATTATGTATTAACCTTTGTAAACTAGAAACACAATTTTTACTGGCCCTAAATTAAACAGGGCACACTTACAGCACGAGGGAATATAACTGTATCATTTGAGGCACCACAGTCAAAATTTAAGCATCAGAAATTATAAACTGTGATTCTTACGGATATATGATGGTATGTTCGTTATAATTGAAACGACATGAATTGAATTGAGTTAAACTGAATAGTGTGGACATTAAATGAATATGTAGGAGAAAAAGTAAGTTATAGAAATAAATTGAACTGAATGCAGATTGGGAGTTAAAATGAACACACCTGACACCTTTCAGTTTTCCTTTTCAACACAAACTCTAGTCTAATGGGTTTAAGTTGTAATTTTACTAGTCATAATTTTATGCAGACCCATTCAAGACTATCAAGTCACATATACTTTCGGGTAAATTGTACTCTCTTCGTCCCTTAAAAAATTGTCAAAATTTTTTTTGGTGGTCCAAAAACTTGTCAAGTTTCTAAACTGGGTAAACAAATCTCAATAGTGATTGGGTGAAATTTTTAAAACATAGTGAAAGAAACTACAATAAATGATGTTTCCTTATTTTTTTTACCTTCCCTAAACTTGACAATCTTTTAAAGGAAGGAGGGAGTAACTCGTATCATATCCCTTTGAACTGGTTGGTGGCGTGATATCATTAAATAAGGGCAGCTAACCGTCTCATTTAGGGTTGATAATCAAGCGAGTCGAGCTCTAATTGAGTTCAATTTAACTCTAACTCGACTCGCCGAACTCGAAAGTCGACGAACTTTTAATATAAAAACTTGACTCGGTTGAAAACATTTCATCTTAATACACCTGGAAAATCTTTGGTAGATAAATATATTGCAATTTTTTTTTATTTTTTTATTTTTTTTTTTTATTTTTTTGGTGTGTGTGTGTGTTGGCAAGGAGAATTGTAACTCCAAACCTAGTGTATAAGCTATAGCTTGTTACCAGTTGGCCATATTTAGCACATTTACATTGGACATCTGATTCAAAAGTGTTTGTCTGTTGCCCAAGATCCTGTTCATTTCATTATTTACATATTGAATTTAGTTCAGTTCTATAGCTATTTCACTTTGATTCAGTTCAATCTAGCACCAGTGTTCAAAAGACCAAAACATTATTCACTTCATTGTCCCCTAAATCCCCTACAAACCTTACACGATAAGATACAAATTATGAAACACGACCCATTATAAGATTTATCTTAGACACAACTTTTTGGCACGAGGGTGGCACGCATGCCTAATACTGGACTCGTACTATTGTGACCGTGACCGAGGCGTCGACCCGTCCTAGCACAGCAAGAGGCACAAACCACCGTGGCCGTGGGCCGTGTCGTGCCCGAGGGGGAGCTCAGGGCCCGGTGGCATCCTTAGCTGTACTTGTGTATCAAAATCAGGCATAGTTTAGAAAGAAAAAGAAAAGACAAATTGTCCGAGAACTACTGAGTGAGTATTGACTACAATCTTAAACCCTACCGCACCAAAAAGCAGAGAAACCAATCTTAAACCCTAAACTCGACTAACCAAACCTGCAAGCTGCAAAACCTCCTCTCTCTTCCTCTCTCTCTCCTCTCTGTTCTCCGACCATGGCCGATCTCGCTCAAACCTTCCCCACAAAACCCCGCCTAAAACCAGCCTCAAAGAAACCCAACAAAACCCCAGAATCCAACTTCTGGAAATCCTTCAAAACCCAACAAATCAATGGCCTAATCTCTTCAGTAACCTCCATTGATTTCTCACCACAACCCCCTCACAACTTCGCAGCAACATACTCCGCTTCTCTCTCCTTCTTCAACCCCCACCACCCCTTCACTCCCACCGAGCCCATCTCCACCATTTCCGCCTTCAAAGACCTCGCTTACTCCGCCTCGTATCGCTCCGATGGCAAGCTCATCGCCGCAGGCGGCGAATCGGGGATTGTTCAGGTATTCGAAGCGAAATCGCGGTCCCGGCTTCGGCAATTGAAGGGCCATTCACGGCCTGTAAGGTTAGTAAAGTACCCAACAATTGATAGGTTGCATTTGTTATCTGGTGGTGATGATGCGCTCGTTAAATATTGGGATGTTGCTTCTGAGACCATGTTGTCTAATTTTATGGGTCATAAGGATTATGTTCGATGTGGGTCAGCTTCGCCTGTTGATGATAGTTTGTTTGCAACTGGGTCTTATGATCATACTGTTAGGGTTTGGGATGTAAGGGGTTCGGGGGGTGGTTCGTCTAATGCTACTATGGTGGTTAATCATGGGAAGCCGGTGGAGAGTGTTCTGTTTTTGCCCTCGGGTGGAATGATAGCTACTGCTGGAGGAAATGTGGTGAAGATTTGGGATTTGATTGGGGGTGGGAAATGTGTGTGTTCAATGGAGAGTCATAATAAGACTGTGACTTCGCTTTGCCTTGGTCGGGTGGGGAGCAGTAGTGGGGAGGAATCGGATCAGTATAGGCTTTTGAGTGTTTCGTTGGATGGGTACTTTAAGGTGTTTGATTACTCCAAGTCGAAGGTTACCTTCTCAATGAGGTTCCCGGCTCCTCTGATGTCAGTTGGGTTCTCCCCGGATGGGTCGACACGAGTTATTGGAACCTCGAATGGGATTGTTTACATGGGGAAAAGGAAGAAAGAGACGGTGGAGGGAACGGGTGGAGGAGAACTTGCGGGACTTCACTATAGGGAGCAACCACAAAAAAGGGTGTTGAAGCCATCAAATTTTAGGTACTTTCATCGAGGGCAAGGCGAGAAACCTAGAGAAGGGGATTATTTGATTTTAAGACCCAAGAAGGTGAAGTTGGCGGAGCATGATAAACTGTTGAAGAAGTTTAGGCACAAAGAAGCTTTTGTAGCTGCCCTTAGGAAGAAGAATGCAGAAGATGTGATCGCAGTGATGGAAGAATTAGTGGCAAGGAGGAAGTTGCTCAAATGTGTGTCGAATTTGGATTCTGAGGAGCTTGAGTTGTTATTGACATTCTTACAAAAGAATGTAACTATACCAAGGTATGCTGGATTACTAATGCCGTTTGCTAACAAGGTTATTCAATTGCGAGGCGAGGATCTTCGAGCTTCGGATGCCATTAAAGGTCACTTGAGGAATCTGAAGCGATCCATTCAGGAAGAGCTGCGGATACAACAGTCGTTGCTGGAGATACAGGGGGTAATCTCTCCCTTGATGAAGATTGCTGGGAGAAGGTAGTGCTGCTGGTGTCCTCGGCATTTGTATGTTTCTCACCAAATCTTACACTAATGAGGATAATATTTAAGGGCCAATCTTTCCCTTTCAGAATTAATCACATTTTTGGCTCTAAAATACCTTTGTATCCGGGAAGTATATCAAAGTGAAATTTTGTTTTCGAATCAAGTGTGATGTGTGATGGATCATTTTGCAGTATGCTATCTATAGTTTATCTATTGACAGAAGCCTTGTGATGATGATCTTGAAAGATCATTGTTGCTGCTTATCCTATAATCCCAATGCCTTGCGACCCATATCCCGGCTTGGTAGAATGGTTGCCATTCGTTACAGCTGATGTATCATGGTCTGTTAAGAGAACAGTAGAGAAAGGGGGTGGGGTGGGATTTCCAGAAGATGATGTTCTCATGTGGATTTTTACAGCATGGTTTCTCTTTCTATTTGTATTTTCATATAGACCATGTGATTGCATGAGTCAACCCCTTTTCGCCAGTTTGAGCTCTTGTAGGCTCTCTATGCTACTACCTCAGAACGAATTACTCGCTACTACCTTAGAACGAATTACTCCAACTTCACCCCAAGTCACCTAATATCTGCTAGACTGCAATTTCACAAACTTTATGATCCAAATCTGGCTTTGCACATTTGAGTCAAGTGGCAAACACTCAGGGACTTGTAGATTGGAGAGAGATTAAGCACATTCATGGTTTGACGACAAACAAAGAGGTCACAAACGCAAGTGTAATTTAATTGGACTTTTGGTTTGGATTTTGGGTCAATCCAAATGCAATTGAAATTTTCTGAAATTTTGAATCCAATCCAATCGATTCCGAAGTATTTAATGTTAAGGATTCGAGTTCGTAATTCCTTGCTCTAAACTCCACATAGCTAATCTAGAAATTACTATAGTAATAAGGACCTCACCTTTCACTTTTGTTCAATCGAGGGACCTCATCTTTTTTTCCTTCAATGGAAGGACCGCCTCTTTCATTTGTTTAATTGGAAGACCCCGGTAAATGAATTTTAAAGTCACATAAATGAATCAAAAATGCACAAAATCAGAAAATGGGTTAAAAGGCTGTGAATTTACTAAACTACCCCCATTACCCCACCTTTGCATAGAGACCACCTCAACAAAGGTGGTACCCAAAAGAAAGAAAAAAACCGGAGGGGAAGAGAGAATGAAGTGAAAAGAATGAAAGGCTGCGTCAGAGGGCACATCCTCACAGCAGACCACCATTCTAGTAACATACTTGCTGCTCAATTTTGCTAATCATCTTAAGTCTTTGCCATTGTAAAACACATCTATGAAACTGTGGTTATACTGTACTTGTTCGAGTTACAATTACTGGATTTACAACCGAGACGTACAATGTAGAAATAATGCTACAACAAACAACATGGGCAGTTAAAATAGATGATGTCGTCAAGATAACACGACTCAAGCACCCAGTCAAACACTGAGCTTAGGACGAAAGTTTGAGTCAATAAATCTCGAAGTAAATTCATCAATGCAAGCCATGCGGATTCTCTCGGGCGTTGCAGGATTATCGAGAGGAAACCAACCATTAACACCGGCTTCTGCTCTAGCAGCTTTGATAGCATCTTTGATGGCAAAAAGGATAACAGAAGCGAGGAAGAAGGGGGGCTCACCAACAGCTTTAGATGAATGTATAGCCTTCACGTTTGGAGCTCCCTGCAGATTGAAGCAAAATACTAAACCACTTAGTTACAATGTAAATCTTACTTCCCTACGACTATTGGTATGGGCCTTCATGCTTTCTAACTCAAAAGCTAAAACTATATGAGTCTGTTAAGCCCGGGAGATTTCAACTCCAAAGTCTTCATCACGTGTTAGCTAAAATCAGCCTTTCTTATTCTGTGACAGTCCCCTCCACCTCCCCAGTCCCCCAAGACAAGAATTTTAACTCTTGATGGGAAGATATGGAGAAAAAGTTGGCTGCTTGTCTAAAGCACACCATGCGAAATAGAAACTACTTTTATCTCTCCTACAAACCCACTTTCAAAATGATGTGTAAAGCTTATCATTGTCTTACTGTGTAGTATATAGACCTAGCAATCGGATCGGTTCAGTGGAGGTCGGGCTAATTTTTTGCGTAATATCATGTCTATTTTTGTTTCTGGTTCAGATTTCTGGTTTGCTCATCTTTTGTTAGGTATGTAGGCACTGAGGATTGAACATGACAACTGTACTGACCTTCAGAAGCGAGATGTTGAATTTAGAAGGAACGTCGTTCAAAGATGGAATTTTGTAACTCCCAGGTCCACATGTGTACAGACAGCCGGCTTGTATCCACTTATGAGCTGAATCACCCCATTTCAGCTCTTCTAAAGCAGCCCAACCCAGTCCTTGTATGAATGCTCCTTCTATCTGCAATAAACATGGGTTTGAAAATATGAACATACAAGATAGCGTAGCAAATTTTGAGCATTACTTAGCAATATGATACCGTTTATTTGGTGGTATTTAGAAACAATTCAGCTTTAAGACAAATTTCAAATTTGCAAGATGCAAAGATACTGAGTTAATGATATGATTACATGAAACTGTAAGAAACCAAATCATCTTACTTCCACTGTTCCACTATACCCGGCCACTTTCCTCTAATAAGCTTGCACAATAAACCACAAAGTGAAAACTGGAAAGTACCTGACCAACATCAATAGCTGGGTTGAGAGAATGTCCTAGATCTAGAATGATGTTTGCAGCTCTGGTATGGAAATCTCCTGTCAATGTGTCAATCTCAACCTCCGCAAAAGCAGCACCATAGGTGTAGTAGTTGAATGGAATCCCTTTACCAATCTTCCAATCAAAGCCGATATCAGGTGTAGCATGAAATCCATGAGCAGATAGGTCTATTCTCTCCAAATAGCATGCACTTGCCAACTGAAGTAGATACAAAAGCACACATGATTGTCCTAGGGGAGAATTGAACAAAGCAGGTTAACATGCTATAGACAAATATCTGGACATAATATACCTCACGGAATGAGCTATAGCTGTGTTTTGTAGCAATAGGCTCCATCCTTGCTTTTATTTGCTCACAAGCATCTAAAACTGCAGCACCGTACATATCAGAACTTGCTGATGCTGCAGTTGGTGATGCATTAGGAACCTATATAACAGCAAATGCACAACAAAATGAGAAGCAGATTCTGGGACTCTAAAATATGTATTCCTTTTTTTTATAGATAAAACTAAAATATGGAGTATTTCTTAGAGGCTGTTGCCAAGTTTATAGGATTTTGAGCTTCTTCACAAATCTTTCCTCACATCTACACCCCAACTTTCTCCTTCCCTATGAGCTTCTAAGAAACCAAATTGAGGCTAGAAATTTAAACTCTAAAATGGAGCTTCAATTTCTAGTCTCTTTTTAGCTTCTTAGAAGCTCTCATGGAGGAGGAAGAGAAGGAGAAGGGGGAGGGGGAGATAAATTTGTGAAGGAGAAACTCAAAATCCTTGCTTGGCCATACAGCTTCTTAGGGTTCCAACAGCTAGAGTAGTGGAAAGGAAACACCGCATTTTCTGTTACATGCTACCTTGTCTGTACTTGTCTCTGATATGAATACAGAGCTAAGAGGAATGTCAAAAGCAGAAGCAGCGATCTGAGCAATTTTGGTATGTAGACCTTGCCCCATCTCAACACCCCCGTGTGTAACTAGTACCGTGCCATCGGTATAAACTTGGACAAGTGCCCCCGCCTGCAACCATTATAGTCAATATGTTATGATTAAATAAGAGAAAAAAATCTCCATCCCTCTCACTTATCTCTCTCTACCTTACTGCATAACAGACCCACACCATAAAGAAATTAAGTGCTACAAGTTACCTAAGAAGTCAACACTTCTACAAAATTAGAACCTTATTATAGGGTTGGAAATTGAGTTAGTGTTTATGTTGGCTGACATAAGATTTAGAGTATACGAGCGTATGCAATGGGAAATAAACAAAGTGCCAAAAAGGACACTGCAATTTGGTAACTGTTTGACCTTATTAAAAGATACAGGGGTTACTCAGTCATGAAGTAATAGCTTGGGACATCAATTTGGTTTTGTTAGATGCATAGATCATACCCTTCTGATTAGCTTCTATAAAACATTTGGGACTTCTATTCGACTATCAATACAATCTCGAAATAAGTGTAAACAGCCCACAAAATTCCGAAGATTTAAAGCCAACCTTTTTACCTGACATGGAGTCTATGAGTTAAGGCATGCCCATTCAAACTTCAAACCCAAGTCATGTAAAAACAATTGTATGCACATTTTTAGGAGGAACCATGTGAATGTTATATATCCAAGGTTACCTAAGAGTTAACGAAGCAGGAAGACAAGGTTATATATATCCTTCCCCCTCCCCCCCCCCCACCATCCCAGGATCAACAAAACCTCTGTTATTATGACACTCGATGATGTTGACTCTTACAAAGGTTTATATAGACTATAATAAGGACTGGCATGATACATCTATTATTATAGTAGGCTACCTGGTTCATGAACTTAGTTGTAAATGAGATGCCAAATTTTGTGGGAACCATAGCAACTCCACGTTTTTTCCACCGATTCTGAAGATTAAACTGCTCAACCTCAGCAAGAGCCCCAGAAAAATCACATGATAACTTCAGTTGATTCCACAGCTGATGCAATGTACAATGCTCAAGTTTTTGACCATAGTGCGTCATTGATCCTTCACTTTGGAAATTCATTTCCTGGCAGACAATGTATAGATAATTTACAAGATTATAACGTTACAAAGAAAAAGTTTGCACTTCACAAGAACTGATAAGAGAAGTGCGGGAGATGTAACGTTATACAATCGAGCTATTAAAGGATGTGAACATAAAGCCCAATAGAAGCAAATCCACACCTAAGTTGTCTTACCCTGATCTCCTCTGGGCTTTTGTTGAGCTCCACAGCAATCCTCTGAATCCAATTTTCAGTTATAAGCATTCCTTGAGGACCGCCAAATCCGCGGAAGGCAGTGTTGCTCGGGAAATTAGTGAAGCAAACTTTTCCATTTATCCGAATATTCGGTATGTCATAAACATTGTCGGAATGAAACATTGCACGTTCAAGGACAGCCAAAGAAAGATCGTGGGAGTTTCCAGCATTATTATATATCTCAAGGTCCAGACTTAGCACCTTTCCCTCATTTGTAAATCCTACCTGTAGTCATTCATAAATTCAGCATCTGCTAGTACAATGTTTTCATACCCAAAGGCAGAACTAACCAATATGATACTAGTTTTAAGAATACCCAGCCTCTTACAGGAAGTGTCAAAAGTAAACAAAAGATTGAAGGAAATAAGGCTGATAGGGGCTTCATTGTCATCAATTCTCATGTTATTATTCATAAGATTCTCAAGAAGCACTGAAGCAGTGGCTTCAGATTGCATACCAGTACAGTTGCTAGGTTACATAACAATTGCAAGCTATAATAACACAAATTGGCAGCATGGAACCAGCAGTCTGTAGTAACTACATTCATAATATGCAATTATTAGCAAAATAACTGTTTGGTGACATAATCACAACTAATTTGTGGGTTTATGTGTTTCACAATCCATTTCTAAGTACCAAGTTCCTATTTGCAATAATAATTATTTTGTCATGGTTTTCAAATGTTCTTCTAATCCCCATAAAGGTCCATGTCCCAACTCATTAAGTGCTATGTGAAGCTCCTGGCAATCCAAATGAACACAAGATTGAGCTTTCAACGATTGGACTTGAGATGCTATTTTGACAGTCTATAACCACGTAGCAGAATCCACCTAACATATGGCTGTTGTTGTCATGGTAAATGTCCCACCCACTCCCACAAATTGATTCTAAAATAAATTACATGATGGAAAGTATGTCAATCGCAGCATAAATTATTGTCAATTAGCCCCTGTGAGAACTAAATATACCTTATACTTTCCAAGAAAGCTGTGACGCTGTCCAGTTATCATCATGTCTACATCTCGGTCTAATGTGAGTTTAACAGGCTGATTTAACAGATACGAAGGAACAGAAGCTGCAGCAGCAACAAAAGCTGATCTTGTCTCCTTGCCACCAAATCCACCACCAATTCTCTTAGTTTTGCAAACTATCTTTGACATAGGGAGACCAAGAACATGACTGACATACTTTTGGTGCTTCTGAGGTGCCTGCAAACGGGTAGTTTTAGTGATATGGATTTGAATGGAAAACAAGGCTACAGGCTACAGCCAAAGAAACATCTAGATATCCTTATTTTGAANCCCCCCCCCCCCCCACCCCCGAAAAAAAAAAAACATCTTTAGTAAATGAAGTCAAATTACGATGCATAAGAAAAATTACTCTTATTTGGGTTTAGCTTACTTGAGTAGATGAAATCATATGAACCTCATTCCCCCTGTCCAAGGTCCAAACTAGAGTGCTCTGAGGTTCCAAGTAAAAGTGTTCCTGGCCACCAATTTGTACCTCCCCTTCTATGATCCTGTCACACTGGCCTGACTGAAAACAGGACTCAACATCACCTTTTGCCAACTGCTTCTCTGAAGCCGGATGAAAACTTTTACATTTTACTGCATCCTCTATAGATAAAATAGGAGGTAGCTCTTCATACTCAACATGTACTCTTCTCACTGCTAGCTTCGCATTTTCTTGGGTATCAGCAACAACTATGCCAATAACCTGTACAGTTCAAAGTCACCTGTCTAGATGTTCCTCAAACAAAGTCTGGGAATTACATTCTGAAAAGCTTATTACCTGCCCCACACAAGTTACCAATTCAGAAGCAAAGAGCTCCTCATCAGGAAACACAGGTCCAATCTGATTATCCCCAGGTACATCCTTCGCAAAGAATACGCCATGAAATCCAGGTGAAGACTTTGCACCAGAGTCATCAATTGAGAGTATACGAGCATGAGGCTTTTTACTCAGAATCAATGCAGCATGTAAACCATTAGGAGGCATTGGCATATCATCAGCATATTCAGCCTCGCCTGTGACCTGAAGACAAGAATAACATGTGAACAAGGTAAAGGCAACAGGGTAGCTCTAGGTAATTTAAGATTAAAAGGTAACACTGTTTTCTGCATTAATCCGACCCAATAATGCAATTTCCAACATGGAAAAGGGATTCTCCCTGACAACTGCTGGGCACTCAAACACGCCATTCAAGATCACTTGATCAAAGACGGGAAACACCACAGAAAAGCAAACAAATGCAGAAAACATATCATAAGATGTATCATCCAGGCAATACAAGCATGTTGGAGAATCAGGCAAACCAAACATATAAACTCAGCCTTGACTCACTACACAGGATCAATATTGGAGGTTTAGTCCCTCGCCCCAGCATTATGAAACAGAATAGAAATTAGTTTATGCTATAGGGAACCAAAAACCCAGTAACATCACTACATAACTTCTTCAATTCGACTTTAACTATATCATCATTGCAGTGAATAGCCAAATGCGTGCCAAATATTAATGCATCACATTCATCCTCAGTCGGCATAAAAAGAGGGTTGGGGGGAGGGGGGGGGGGATGTGTGGGGTAAAATTCTTCCCTTCACCAAATGGCGTTTCAATAGTTAGAAAAACTAAATTCACAGGCTGAGTTAGAACTTGATTGCATAACATAGTAGCAATTATCAAAGATAAAGAAATGGAACAGATAAAGGAGTCACCTAGTGTCTTCTCTTTTCTTACCTTCCAAAAAAATAAATAAAATAAAAATAAAACTAAAAAAATGGAACAACAGTTACAAAGCACCTCAAGATTTTCATTAGAACTCTGTGCAAGTCTTTGAGGAAGTTCATGAATCCTACTTTTTGGCAAAACTAAGCATCTATTGTCCTAAAACTGGACAACATACGCATCCCTGTTTGTGTAATTTGCAGGGAACGGTTGTCTCAACGCACCCCCTTATAATGGAACCGGAGGCAAACAAGAAATACTGTGAATTCACAGATATAATTGTTTTGCTTGTCGCTGAGAGGAAACAAATCAAGGTAGGAATTTAATACTCCACCCGTCCCTTAAAGATTGTCAAGTTTAGGAAAGGTAAAAAAAATAAGGGAACATCATTTATTGTTTTGGTCATCCACTATATTTTAAAATTTCACCCAATCACCATTGAGATTTGTTTGCCCAATTTAGAAACTTAACAAGGTTTTGGGACATCCAAAATAAATTTTTTGACAATCTTTAAGGGACGGAGGGAGTATATAACAAAACATAATTAAGGGACTGAAGAATTGTAAGCCAGAACATCACTTGCCTCCCCCCACGACCGTCTCTTAGCAAGTGCAAGCTAATTGATTGCATAGGGCCTCAAATTTGAGGGGTCTCATCTTTATCATATTTCAGAAACTAAAACCATGTACTCTCTTCTCCCATTTAAATTTTTCATGAAAAGATCTTTCATTGTTTCCTCATTCGTCAAGGCCTCCATTTTAATATATCCACAGAGCTTAAAAATTTCGGAAACTTCGGGACGGCCCTACCTCACCCTATAGCTGCTAGGCCCCCCAAAGGAAGGGGAAAAAAAAAGAAGTACAAACAGAACACGCATTCACATCTCCAGAAATTAGTGGTTACACACACACAAGTACCTGAAGTGTTGCCGATTGATGAACCTCTGGAGAACCTACAGATGTCCCATGTTTGACAATCTCATAGTCCTGACTTCCCATAACCGATGGCTTATGCGATGGGGATATTGCAGACAAATGGGAGGATGGTATATTTTCAGTCAAAGATGTCTTCCCATCCATTTGCTGAGACACCCACAAATAAAATTTGAAGAAAAAACTTAGAGTCAATGACTTTCTGAAATCCACCATGCCCCCTGGTGCATCTTCCTTCAGTGAAATGTCCTCCTCCAACATTTTCAAGGCACCAACCAGCAACTCCTTGTTCCAGCGCTTTCCTATGATAAAAGCTTTTGTTTTTGATGCAGAAATAGAAAGAGGAGCAACCCCTCCATAAACAACTGATGCGTCTGATACTACCCATTCTTCATCCTCTTTTTCAAGATGAACACGCATCCCAGCATTTACTATTGCAATATCATCTTCTCTACGATGAGCCTGTTTAAATTCCTTGACATATTCAAAATGCCTGGTCCATGGTAAATGTATCGACAGTAAAATCTCGTCACTTGCCAAATCTACCTTACGATAGCCCAAGAAAAAGTTCTCAGCAAAAGTTGTTCTAATGTTTCCCTTGCTATCAATGATTTGAAACTTCGCTCTAGCTGCCATCCAAAGAGGGTTCAAATCTGATATTGGGCTAGCGGTGCATATATTCCCACCAACAGATGCCACATTTTTTATCTGAGTTCCAGCAAACCATTTTATTTGCTCAATAAGAGAATTGCAAGATGATACCTCATGAGCAGCACGCTCCAGGGCAACTTTTCTTAGAACACTCAGAAGCTCAGATAGTTTCACAGAAGCTCCAATCTCCAATCCATCTTCTTTAACATTTATACTATTTAACTCAGGCACCTGTGTGACAGATATAAGAACCTTATACTGCAATCTCTTCAGCCTCATTTCAATCCCTACCTCAGTGTTACCAATCACCAACTTTGCTTCTGGATATCTGGCTTTTAACTCCAGAACATGTTGAAGTGACAAAGGTCTATACCACTTAAGCCCACCGAAACCATTCAAACTCAAAAAGGAAGATTTCCTTAGTAATAGTTCAGGTGGAAAAATAAGCTCCTTGTCATTATACTTACTTCCGTCTATATCACTGTAAGACAATTGTTTATACGTCTCATCACAAACCGCACGTGGCCGTGTATCATCAGCATTTCCGACAGATGTTGGTCCACATGAGCAGGGTTTGCCCGTCGATGGGCAAATGAACTCACTGCCTTGACGGCTTGCCAAGTTTCTGCCACTGTATACCAAGTCATCAGTTTTTGCAAAAACTCTGAAAGCATCAATAATTGGTCGGTAACCTGTGCAGCGACATAGGTTCCCGGCCAGACTTTCTTCGATTTGCTCTTCAGTCGGAGGAGATTGACTGGATCTTAATAAAGCATACATGGACATGACGAATCCAGGGGTACAAAATCCACACTGCGAGCCATGTGACTTTGCTAATGATTCCTGCAAAGACAGCATAAGTAAGAACCTGAGACAATTGAAATATATTTATTAAAAACTTGAAATTTCTAGGTGTGTGTCAGAGTTTATACGTAAGCACTAACCCAACCTATGCATGAAGACATGGATTCTAATAGTCTCTCACTCGTCTGGTTCCCATTATCACTGCTCTTTCACCCACCCAAAAAGTAAAAAGGAGAGAGGGAAAAGAAAAATGGACCAAAAAAAAAAGTGACAGGACCAGGCCTTTTTACTGAATAAGCATGCAATAAAAAGTTGGTTTCCATTTGACCTTTAATTAAACGATCTGGGTTAACTTCAGCAAATTCCTAACTGAAGTAAACCTGACCCAATTCCTTCCAATTCCT
This sequence comes from Mesembryanthemum crystallinum, assembly GCA_030267885.1. Classification (NCBI taxonomy): domain Eukaryota; kingdom Viridiplantae; phylum Streptophyta; class Magnoliopsida; order Caryophyllales; family Aizoaceae; genus Mesembryanthemum; species Mesembryanthemum crystallinum. The sequence goes on along the minus strand of BSSO01003404.1, from coordinate 468 downwards.
GTATTTCCTGGAAATGCTATAAAGTAATTACAGTAAAAAAAACATTGAAAATGGATAGGAAACTAACTATGTGCTAGAGATTCTTATAAGTTTTCTTCGACCTGACCCAACCCTTGTTCGCTCTACTAAAGATTGTTTTGCAGACAACATGCCATGAAATTCTCATGAAACAAAAAGTTGTTCTCACTCTCAATTTCTAATTTAAACAATGCAACTCAGACAATGATAATAACAATTGACATGATCCTTTTCTTCTGCTGTGTTGATAAAAATCCCCATTCAGCAATTGTTATACCCTATGTTGCATGGAAACGGGAAACGAGGAAACGGAAACGGAAAACGGGAAACGCGGGAACGTCATTTCTCAAAAAACTAGGAAACGCGGAAACGCAAAAAAGTATAAGAAAATACTAATTTTTTTCTTAGAAACCTAAACTTATCTTGACTACCATTAATAATAGTATTTAT
>BSSO01003403.1:0-16592 GCA_030267885.1 Mesembryanthemum crystallinum | reverse complement strand
CATATGTGTAGACTCACACTTTTTGGGTCAATTTGTATATCAACTCACACTTTTGGTTCAATTTGTAGATTAATTACACTTTGTTCAATATAAATTTAATTAAGTTTTAAATTTATTGTTTCGACATCGAGTTTGTTTTACAGCTATGTATGGATTACTGAAAATGCTATTTTACAGGTACACAGAAATATAGGAAAAATAAATTACCAAAAAAATTAAAATGGCCTTATGCGACGGTTGAAACCGTCGCCTTAGGTAAATTTCCATTTTTTTCATTCTAGCAATCATACGCGACGCTTGCTAGTAATCGTCGCGTATGATACATCATTCGTGACAATTCATTTGACCAACCGTCGCAAATGATGCATCATACGCGACGGTTATTTACAACCGTCGCGTATGATACACCATTCGTGACGGTTCATAACCGTCGCGTATGCTCCAGACCTTTTGCGGCCCCTGCATACAAGACGGTTGATAACCGTCGCGTAAGACCTTTTTGAACCGTCGCGTAAAGCCTATTCTCCACTAGTGAAATGCTATCTTTTATGTAATCTAAATACTACATAAACTCAATAAAGGGTTAACATCAAATGAATGGTTGTTTTTCTTTTTTTTTTTCTTAAGGCAACATAGTCTCTTGAGAAAATTATCATAAAGCAAGGGTCATTAATCAACAAGTTGGTTAGATTGAACCTGTGCAACGTACAGGTTTGAAAACTAGTTTTCTTATTAAAACCTCATCAAACAATAAGAAAAATTTTAAAATATGCTATTCAAACTATATATTTACATAAACAGAAACTTTCAATGTCTTTATATACTCCATATAATTATTTTTTTCTGAAGAAGTACTTTATGTAATTATTCCATTTATTCTATTGTATATTTCTCATGGTTTCCCATTTATTATGTATTTGTTAACATTTTAACATAAGATCAATTTTCGCAACTTTTTCATTTTTTTTATATTAATCCCTCCGTCGCACTATTACGTGGCCATTGTTTGGAAATAAATTATAGCATTGATTAAAGTTGGTAAATATATAAGACATGAAAATTCTAAGAAAGTGATTAATAAGGACAAAATTAAAATAAAAGTGCATGTTTAAAGTTTATAAATATGAATAAATAGAAATTACCCTTAAAATTTTGTAGATACAAAAAAATAAACTAATGGGGAATTCCAATTAGTGCCAAAGTTTATTTTGAAACTTAAATAGTACCCTCAGATTTATGCACTTGTCAAATTCATGGCATTATTTATGGTTTGCTGTGTTAAATACTGTTAGTTAGGTCACATGGGTGTAATGTGAGCTTAAATCAGATATTTCAAACAAAAATTAGCCCCTAAATTGGCCTCCAAAATACAACTTTTTTGAGTTTTTAACTTATTAATTGTGTCCTTAATTTGAGCTTAAAGCCATGTTGGAGGCGAATTAAGGGTTGAATTTTCAAAAAATAATTTAAACTCGCATTACACTATTGTGACCCAACTAACGGAAAATTTAGACGTCAAACCATAAATAATGTCACGGACTGGACATATGCATAAGTTCGAGGGTACCATTATTGAATTTCTAAAAGTGCTTTGGGCTCCAATTGGAAAAGTCAATAACACAGAGGCACTAATGAGAATTTCCCAAAACTAATTTTAACAAAAATAAGCTTAATTTCTTCTAATTTATGTTATATTTTGTAAAATTTTATCTTTATCTCATTTCGTTTTATTTTAGAAATTACAAATTCTTTCATAAATAGTTCCAAGTAGCTCGTGAATTTATCAAGTCGAGTTCATGCTACAGTTTAACGGTGAGACATAATTCTATATGACATTCAATATCTTATGGTTTTATTACTTTAAACTTTATCAGATCCGAAAGAATTTTGCGGATCTACTTAAAAATGGAATAACACGCCATCAAGTACTTGAATCTTTGAGAGCGATGGGACTGAAGCTTATTAGTCAAAGGCTGGAATTAAGCACTTTTTGGTGGGTTTAGGACCTGTACTTATTTCTTGGTGGATTAAGGATCTAATGTGACGGAAACTAACAGAATAAACTTTTTTTTTTGGTAATTAAGAAGATTTTATTAATCACTAAAATGAGAAATGTGAGTACATACTACAAAACAGAGAAAGTCACACCACTCTTGTAGCATAGCATCAGTTGGGCGCTTCCGGCTCACCTTCTAGGAAGGATTTCAAGAAGTACCCCAAACTTCATGTGCTCAAGAGTGTTAACATCAAAGGACCTCTAAAAAGCACATAAACTAACTAACAAACAATGTGAATTTAAATTAGCTTAATGATCTACTGCGTCTCCAAAGTCTTGTTATGAAATATTCTAGTATTTCTCTGAGTCCATATGGTATACACAGTGGTTGCCAGTGCCATCTTCAAGCATAGAGCCTTTGTAGATCTTCCTTTAGTGTGTTTTAGAGTCCATCTCATCTCATATGCCAGTCACTAACCTGTCTAGAAAATGAGAGCCATAGCACGCAAAATTTGTGACCAAATGAAGTTAGTAACAGGACAAGCAAAAAAGAGATGACTAAGGGTTTCATCATATTGAGAGCACATACTGCAAATGGGAGAGACTAGAAGCCCCTATTGAATCAATAAATCCTTTGTTCTAAGCTTCCATGGAGGGCAAGCCAAAGAATAAAGACCTCTCTAGGAGTAGCAGGGCTTCTGCATACAAGATGTTTCCAGTTCACATTAGACACTTCACCTCTGATCAGTTTGTGTGCCTTCTTTATAACAAACCCTCCATTTAACTCAAGTGAGGACCAGTTACCAAAGATAGGTCAATGCTCTCATATGAAATATTTTCTGCAGCATCCAGGAAGCTCGGGGNCAGGTCTTTATTCTTAATGTAGTAGGAGTGGACCCATGAAATCCATAACCTATCTTTCTTTTGGGTAAGTGCCCATAGAAGTTTACATACTACAGCTTGGTTCCAAGTACTCAAGTTAATAAGGTTAAGCCCTCCACATCCTCTAGGTAAGCACACTTTCTCCCATGCCACATGTTAGTCCCAAGATAAGACTCAAGAAAGGGGGGTGAATTGAGTCTTATACAGTTTTTCAACTTTTTCAACTCAATTACTTCCCTTACTCAGTTTGTTGCAAATTCTAGAAATCGGATAAAGAACTCAAGTAGAAATAAAGAGGTGCACACAATTTTACGTGGAAACCTTCTTAGGCTCAATTCAGAAGTAAAACCACGACCCTGGGCGATTTTCAAACGAACTCCACTAAAAGCCAAAACACTTTACAAACCTCAACACAAGTAGTTCCTCAACTACCCTTTTGAACCCTCTCCATTCGGACTTAACTCTAAGTACAAGTGTTCCCAATTGCTACCTCTAGCAACCGTACTCACAAAATGTCAAGAACATAAAATGAAAGATTACACAATTAACTTATGAGGCAGATTAGCAAGAACTTGACAAATAATGAAAAGGAACTACTCATAGGAACTGTTGGGATGCTTTAAGTGAATTGTTTAACTCTCAGATTTTGCTCTCAAGAAGTATGAACGTGTGAGTGTGAAACCATAAGTGATCAGTCATGGACGTCACTTCTTATATAGTAGAGAATAACCAGCCTTCTTAGGATTAGCTAAATATTCTCCAGAAAAATCGATTTTGGTTCCAAAAAGATTAGGCTAGCAATATTCTCTTCAACTAACCTTTAGACTAGGGATTTCCCCTAACTTCCAGCTGGTAATCAGCATTCAACCCGATGAAGAGTGTCCAGGAACATCTCAAGAATTAGTCAAAGGTGAAACCAATTTTTACTCAACAAATTAATCATTTAAAACTCATTTTCTATTTTCTTCATTGAGTTTAATTCACTTATTTTTAATCCCATCATGTCCTAAGCATTTCCAAAACATTATAAGTCAAGTTAAAGCTAATCATACCTTGTACAAAAGATCTAACAATAAGCCCAATTCTTCAAGCCCAATTTGTTGAAGTTCATCCGAACTGGCGAATAACTCGTCCAACAACTTTACTTGATCTTCCATGAGTTCCACTGGAATCAATACCCTTGCAACATAAACTCAAACATTAGATCCAATCAGGCTCAATTGTTTATCATCATCAAAACTCATAATCCAACAAATTCCCCCTTTTGATGATGACAAACAATTGATGATGACACAATGATTAAAGCAAGGTACAGAAGATTGATTCCTAGTGCCAAAGAACAAACTTTTTGAAGAACTCACAAACACAAAGCAAATCAGGACAAATTAAGCTAATGCACCACACCTGCCACTCTAAGAGAAACATTAGAAAACTAAAGACTAAAGTTAGGAGAAACTAGAGTAAACTAAGCATCAATTTCATCTTTCTTCCCCCTTTTGGCATCATCGAAAAGGAGCAAATATTGCAAGAAAGACATAGCAGAGTAGAATATAAAGCACAGGGCCAAAGAACCACAACCAGCACCACTAGGATTTAAGCAGCTACCAAACAGAAGTTCTCAAAACAAGCAACTATTTGCTCAAACCGTGAGTCCAATGATATAAGCTATCCAAACCAATCACACAAATAGCAAAAGAGAAGAGTGTAAGAATTATTACAGACCACGAGGAAGGGGTGGGGCTGAATCAGTTTGTGGAGGTGGGGGAAGGCTAGGCAGTAGGGGTTGAGGCAGGGGTAGTGGCATTGGTCACAGTCTCTCCATCACACATCGTCTTCTTCTCCTTAGGGCAAACAAAATCCGCCAACTTTTTCAGAATGGAACTTGCATTAGTTGTGCTAGCCTCATGATCCTTCTCGACATTATCATCTAATGCTTGTTTCAACGTCTTGGAACTTCTTACACAAGTTCTTTTCGAGTTCCTTCAGTTTCCCTACAGAAGGATTAAGCACGGAATCTCCAGAGGTGAAGGGAACATCCTTCTTGATAGTCTTGATAAGTTGTCCATCCTCTAGTTTGATATTGAGAGAGTTCGAGAACGAGGAACTAAGAGTGTAGGGGGGGCGCATGCATTATGACTTCATTCGGATTGAGGGGAACAGAATGGTGCTCAATGTTGACAGTGATGAGCGGATCATAAGGCAAACCATACTGTCCTGATTCTTTAGCAAACACTAGATGCCTGAGTGTAAGAGAGGAGATATTCACTTTCTTCGTGTTCTCCAAGAGTTCCAAATAGACGAGATTAAGAAATTCACAAGAGTTCCTCCATTCAGACTGAGGCACAATGCTCTTGTGAATCAAATCGTATAGAAGTATTTGGAGAGAAGTGAGACAATCTTGTGGGATGGCAGCAGGCTTCTCAAGGAAAGATGGAGGAGTGACTTTGAGACGGGAAGGGGAATTGGCAGGGATTTTTGGTTTGGTGGGACTCAAAAATAAAGGGGCAGAATAAAAACACAAATACAATGAACGAAATTTTATTTTTATTTTTATTTTTTTATTTTTTTGATTTTTATTTTTTTGATTTTTAATTTTTTTTTTTGATTTTTTTTTTGAGAAAAAAGGGCCTTTTTGACAAGTTAGAGAAATGGTAGGGAACTGGTAGTGGTAGGAAATGGAAACCATGGTACAATAGGAACTCACACCCAACTCTTATTACATGTAGACATTTGGAGCATAAAGGTCATATCATTTTACCTTTGGTGTGTGGTGGTTGACCTTGCCATGGTGTAGCAGATTTTGCTTTGTGAAGCAATGTGATTCAAGTGGTATCAGAGCATTTGATTCTTGGCAGCTCAAATGGCGATTGAAGATGAGGCAGAAAGCAGCAACAACTTGGTTAACAAGCTCGATACTAATCAGAAGCTTGATCAGCTAGTTTTCAGTACTCCTGCAAATGATCACTGGGGAAAGGGGCTCTTCTCGAGCAGCCCAGCATTAGAATCTAACCGGAGGTAATGAAATCCCCCAATTACCAAAATTCTACCCATTTTTCAAAATTAGAATTCCCTAAATTCTAAGGTGTTAATATGCTTGCTTGTATTTATAAGTGTGAACAATTTTTCTTGATTGGTAAAACTCCCGAGGATATGAAAGTGAGAATTGTTGCTATGCATTTAGAGGACAAAGCATTACAACGGTACCATGCTTTTATGAAAAATAGAATTTCTGCTATGCCTCCTAGCTGGTCTGAATATATAGTTGTTATTATTGAGAGATTCGGGAAACTGTATGACGATCCAATGTTTGAACTGAAAATTTTGAAACAAACAGGATCAGTGAGGGATATTCATGATAAGTATGATGTGTTGGTTAATAGAGTGAGTCTGCCTATGGAGTACATGGTAAGTTGCTTTATAGCTGGTCTGGATACCCCTTGTACAAGTTCTCAATCCCAAAACTATACAACAGGCCTCTAAGATTGCTAGGTTGAATGAAAACACCACAAAAAACCCCAATTCCAACTTCAAGCCTAATACCCACAAAAATACCCCTACTATACCCCATCAACCCACAAATAAATCCAAAACACCAGAAATAACAGCTAACCAAACACCTAAACCCAACCCCTCTATGCCATTACTGCCTGCACCACCCAAACGCAACTACAGACCCTTATGTTTAGCAGAAATACAAGAGAAAAAAGCTAAGGAACTTTGCTTCGTTTGTAATGAACCTTTCACCCTTGGTCACCACTTGAAACACAAGAAGCCCTAACTGTATGTTATTGAGAGTATTGAGGATGAGGAACATGAGAAGACTGGAATCACTGAGGAGGAGGTTTCTGTGGATGACACCCTGCATATTTCACCACATGCCTTAACTAGGGTTGATGCCTGCCAGACCTTGAGGGTTACCGGCTACCATAACAAAAATGCCTTGCATATCCTTGTTGACTCTAGGAGCACACATAACTTTTTAAATGAGTCCATGGCTGTAAGGTTGGGGTGCAAAACTGAGAAGGTTAAATCTCTTCCAGTAGTCATTGCTGATGGTAATAGTCTGGTGGTTAATGCAGTGTGTAGGCAATTCCCTTGGCAACTTCAGAATTCCACTCTCACTTCTGATATGATGATCATTCTCTTAGGGGGTTGTTATATGGTTTTAGGTGTTTAGCGGTTGAGAACTTAGGGATTATTTGATTTTGAAAAGCTGATGATGGAGTTTGTATATAAGGGTAAGAAACATGTTTTAAGGGGTACAGGACGGACTACCATTAAGCTTATAAAGGAAAATAGGTTACAGAGAGCTCTTGGTCGCACTCCTCAATTGGCCATGCTTCAAGTGCAGCTACCTCACAACTCACCCAGCACAGATGTGTTATATAACATCAATATTTCTGATCATTCTAGTGACACACTAGCTGAGATACTATCCCTACTTGAACAGTTTGCTCATTTGTTTGAGAAACCCACTGCAATACCTCCTTTTAGAGCTGAGTTTGACCATAGAATTCCTTTCAAAGAGGGATCAAACCCCATTAATCTTAGGCCTTATAGGTATCCAAGTATGCAGAAGGATATCATTTAGGGGATTATAGCTGATATGCTGAAGCAAGGAATAGTACAGCCTAGTGCCAGCCCATATGCCTCACCAATGGTTATTGTGAAGAAAAAAGATGGGACTTGGAGATTGTGTAGACTACAGGGGATTAAGCAAGGTGACATTGAGGGACAAGTTCCCAATCCCACTGGTGGAGGAGATGATGGATGAACTGGGAGGGGCTACACTCCAAGATTGATTTGAGACAAGGTTATCACCAGGTTAGAATGCACCCTGAGGATGTCTTCAAAACTGCATTTAAAATTCACTCATGTCATTTTGAGTACTTGGTCATGCCTTTTGGGCTTACTAATGCCCCTTCCACTTTACAAAATCTCATGATCTTTGTGTTTGCTCCTATGCTGAGGAAGAGTGTACCGGTGTTCTTTGATGATATATTGGTCTACAGCCAAGACTTGCAATCTCACATTCAGCACTTGAGAGAGGTATTCAGTGTAATGGTGGCTAATAGTGTGCAAAATGGTCGAAATGTACCTTTGATGTAGGTAAGGTGAAGTACTTGGGGCACTTCATTTCTGTTGAAGGAATCCAAACTGACCCCAGTAAGATAGCTGTGGTACAGAATTGTCCAGTATCAGCTAAATTGAAGAAACTCGGAGGTTTTTTGGGTCTCATTGTGTACTATAGGAGGTTTGTGAAGAATTATGGTGTTACGTCTAAACCCTTAACTCAACTTTTAAGGAAAGATCAGTTTAGATGGCATTCATGTGCACAAGTGGCTTTTGAGCAGATGAAGAGAGCTCTTGTGTCTGCTCCTGTACTAGCTCTGCCTGACTTTGAGAAGCTCTTATACCTGTGCAACTGGTACAGGGGCTTTGCTAATGCAAGATCACCACCCACTGGTTTTCATCAGCAGGGCATCCGGACCAAAGCATCAGAACCTTAGCATTTATGAGAAAGAGCTTCTGGCTATTGTATATGCAGTACAAAAATGGGGAACTTATTTAATCAACAAGCATTTTATGATTAAAATAGACCAAAAAAGTCTGAAACATTTGCTTGAGCATAAAGTATCTACAACATTTCAACAAGAATTGTTGGCTAATCTTTGGGGTTTTGATTATGAAATACAATATAGAGAGGGCAAGAAAATATTGTTGTAGATGTCTTATTATCTAGAGTACAGGGGGCTGAACATCTTTACATGGCCGTTCAAGGCATGTCAAAGACACTGTATGAGCAGATTGAGCAATGCTAGAGGGATGATCCTACAATGCAGCAGATCATTGCTGAGTTGCAACAGGATACCCAAGCTCATCCCCAATTCAGTTGGCAAGATAACCAGCTTACGAAGAGGGGAAGACCGGTCATTGGCAACTCTTTACCCCTAAAAAATGCTATCCTGCAGTGGCTGCATTGCTTCGCATCTGCAGGGCATTCAGGGAGCCAGGCAACACTCCATAGGGTCAAGAACATCTTCTACTAGAGTGGTATGAACAGAGATGTGAAACATTTTACCGGGTGTTGTACAGTATGTCAAATGAGCAAGCCAAACTTGGTTGTTTCTCCAAGATTGCTTCAGCCTTTGCCTATTCCTCGGAGGGTATGGTCAGACATCTCAATGGATTTTGTAAAGGGACTTCCACCCTCATGTGGTAAGGAGGTCATCATGGTAGTGGTTGATAGATTGAGCAAAGCTGGCCATTTCGTTGCACTCAAACACCCCTAAACTGCCGCATCTGTTGCTCAAGCATTCAAAGACAGCATTTTCAAACTCCATGGGCTGTTTGACTCAATTGTGAGTAATAGGGACCCTATATTTGTTAGTGATTTTGGGATGGAGTTGTTTGTCATTCAGGGTGTGGATTTACTGCTCTCTTTTAGCTATCACCCTCAAAATGATGGCCAGTGTGAAGTGGTCAATAGGGGCCTAACAACATACTTGAGCTGCATATATGTTGATTGCCCTCGAGATTAGGCTAAATGGCTACCCATGGCAAAGTGGTGGTACAATAGAACTTGGCATTCTGCCACTGGTGTCCCCATATGAAGTAATGTATGCTCAGGTGCCCCCTCTTCATTTACCATACCTTCCTGAGGAGTCAAAAGTGGAGCTTGTTGATAGAAGCCTTCAGAAAAGGGAAGAAATGATCAAATTATTGAAGTTCCATCTACAAAGGGCACAAAACCGGATGAAACAACAAGCAAATAATCACATGAGTGATAGGCATTTTGCAATTGGAGACTGGGTATGGCTGAAGTTGCAACCTTATAGGTAGAGTACAGTAGCCTTCAAGAGGTCTCACAAATTTTCTCCTAAGTTTTTTGGCCCTTACAAGGTTTTGGACAACATTGGGGTAAGCATACAAACTTCAGCTGCCTGCTGGTAATAGAGTACACAACACTTTCCATGTGTCTCAATTGAAGAATTATTATGGTCCTATTCCTACATCATCCAACCCCATACCACCTATGCCAACTCTGGATAGCAGTGATGACATGCCTGGTAAGCTTGAAATGATCATGGACAGAAAGATGCTCAAGAGAGGAAGGGTAGCTGCTACTATGGTGCCAGTGAAATAGAGGAATAAGCCCTTGGAGGATGCCTGCTGGGAGTTTTGCTTTGATCTGGAAAAGAAGTATCCCAATTTTAAACCTTGAGGTCAAGGTTCTCAAGGAAGGAGTATTGATACATGCCTGAAATATCCTGCACGTGACTTGCATATGCTATTTTAATTCTAGGTACTTCCTCCGTTTCAATTTTATCTTGTCTTTGACTTTTTCTTGGTCAAACATTATAAACTTTGACCATTAAATTATGAAAATTTATAAAGTTTTACAAAGTAAAAATAATATATTTGGATTCATTTTAACTAGCACTTCCAAAATATCAAAATTTTATAATTTTCACAATTGTAGAATTGTAGTTATCTATGGTCAAAGAATCGTCTCGTATACCGCGAAAAAGTCAAAGACAAGTTAAACTAGAAACGGAGGTAGTATTTCTATTTCCTTTTTTTTTTTTTTTAATAAAGTTGTTGGAGAAAGGTTGTTTGTACTAGTGGTGAGCTGGCAAGTTTATTAGCAATGCAGATGTTGCCTATTTAGCTTGTGTCCAGGGGAGGAGAATGGCATCACAATATCTAACAACAAATTCCCACTCCATCATTTTCTCTCTCTATCTTATTCTATGGTTCCCTGGTTTATAGCTCAGGATCTATTCTCCATTAATTTAATTTCCTCTGCTATTTCCCATTACAACCTTCCTCGAATCATTGTGGTTCCTAGTTTATTGTTAATCAAATTACCAAAATCATATCAGCTACGAAGGGCGCAGGGGCACCACCCATCATAGAGAGGAGCTAAATGAACTTGTGGTCGATTTCAAGTGCCTAGGCATTGTTTTACTGTGTGTAATACAAGCTATTGGAGCCTACTCACCATGTCCATGTTATAGAAGTTTGGGATGAGAGTTGATATTATAGATTGTATTCTATGTGATAACAACTCTAAAGAAGACCAACATCATCTATAGGCTGATTGTGAATCGATTGCAACATTGGTGAAAAGAGGTAGGCAGTGACTATGGCTTACATTTACCCCAAAACATATACCTAGGATGTTTAGGTGGAGCCAGAAGCAAAGAGATGATGAATCTATGAAGTAATGCCTAACTGCAGTGTGGGGAGCTGTTATATATCATTGGAAGGCTAGAAACATCATGAGGTTCGTGGGGAAGATCATTAGCCTAGAGGCTTGTTTCCATCTCATTAAAATGAGCATCAGAGTGTCCTTTATGTTCGAGAGGAAAGTTAAGTGTAGTTTTGATATGGTTTTTGAACAATTTTAAGTTTGTAATGGTCTCTGCAAGTGTAGAGAGGAGGCAAGCTAAGGAGAACGAGTTCCTGAAGGTGGCTCCAATTTCCTACTCGTGAGTTTATTGCTTGTTCTATTAGTAATAGAAGTTTACTTTTTGCCCAAAAAATAGCATATACAATGAATAATAAAGGAAATTCAACTTATTTAGAAACAAAACACGGCCCAGGACTTAGTGTCTATAGGGTGCGGACTGTAACAACTTCCCTTCCGTCTAATACACTGTCTTCCAAGCTCAATGGATGACCAAGATCACGATGCCTCCCACTAAGCTCGAATCTTTACCAACCTTACTCTACATAAACTTCATTTATCTTCATTCTACGAGATTTTCAATCTTCCTTAACAACAATCTTCAAATTTGATGTCTTCTTCAATTTCAAATATTCAACCTCTTTGAAATCTATAAAATGTTACCTTCAAATCTTCTTTATGTTTGGGTAAACTCACAAAATTTAGAAAATAAAAGAAGGAAAAGCTTGAGATCTTTGGGTAAGCATAATATATAACATACATAAGAAAACTAACCACATTGGATATTTAACATGAAAAACCCTCTTCAAGTAGGGAAAATATGAATTTGCAAATTCCACAATCATTAAGGGAGTTACATTGATGAATCCCAAAATATTGGCATCTCAATCTTGTTTAGCTAGTAATTGATTCTATTCTTTCGGCACTCATCTTTGATGAAACTGCAAAACAAACTCATAAACCACACGCCATGGGGCATTGTGGTTATTACAGATATATGTATGGGGCCTTGTGGTTATTAGAGATATATGTAACTAGTATATTTTCCACATCAGAATACAATGTTTGAGATTTTATGTAATTAGGTAGATTATCATACATGTAATATGTGGGAATATTATATCTATCTAAAAGCCTATTTTACTTATATTTGAGGATCTACCCCTAAATTACTAATTAATACAAGTTACAAAGATGATGTTTATGATCTTTAATATTATTTATCGATGATGTCTAGGCTTTCTATTTCACCCAGAACTAAATTCATATTATATTTTTAGAACATCTTAAAATCACGAATAAAAAAGATATCAAAATTTGGTATTTATCTCTTGAGCACAAATTCGTAAATTCATGTTATATGCTATACCTCATATTATAATCATCCAATTCAATATTTTTTTATTTTTATAATAAATGGTTGAATTTTAACTTCTCTAGAATTCTAGATATTTTAGTTTTGATCTTTGTAGACATGGTAAAAGCTAAAAGGTAGTTGCAAAGCTAAAACAACCCCATTAAAACAAGGCGTTAATTTAGGTCAAGATAACAAGCTCAGCTATAGGCCACTACTTGAAATCAAGAAGAGAGAGAGAGAGAGAGAGAGAGAGAGAGAGAGTCAAAATAAAACTGGTACCAGTGTGAGTAGGAGACCATTACAACAAAATGGGTACAATTGATGACATAACCAAAATAGGTGACTTACTTTATGCGAGTGGAACACTAGTATGGATAGGTAATGTCATTCTCCTGGTTCACTTTTTGTTAAACTTGACTGATGAGTTGTTTTGGCCTTGCGTATTCATTATAATTAAACTAGCTTGCTTTTGCCCTATATACGTTGGGTGGTTAAACGGGAGGCTAGAGAAACCTAAGCCAAGACGACCAATAGAGAACCGAGAGTGGTTGGGCTACATTTTATTGGGACTAATTTGTTCTTCCCTGCTTTGGATCTTAATTCCCCGGATGCTCCTAACCTTGATACCATTGTTGATTTTGGGGATTGTCATTGTTTTTTTCATTTTGCAATTGAAGCCTAAGTCAAAACAACCAACAGACATCATTGAGTGGTTTGAATACATGCAATTAGGGCTACTTGCATTTTGTTATGGTTGGATCTTCATTCCTGGGGTGATCCAAGAGTTTAAATCAGTGTTGATCTTAGTACTTGGAGTAGTAGCTTACACATGGGAGGGTTTCTGTATCGCCGAGTTACTCAAGGCTGGGCCTATACCAACGTTGGTGATCCAAAACCGGTGTGGCGGGAGAGCTATAGATTTTGGGGTTTTCAAGTACGTTGCAGCCGCTGCACTATGCACCACTCAAAATGTGTTTGGTCTTCGCTCGGTTAATACATGGTTGGTCTTAACCTTCTGTCTTGTCTTGATCTCTCTACATAATATTATTCCTAGGTCGGCTTATTATAGAGGTGATGACGATCATGAAGGCCAAAATAGTATTATAACATCCTAGTTATGTATTACATACGGTGACAAATAATGTTGGTGAATTTAACACTTAAAGGATCTAAAGTTTTTATTTTCACCAATAGTTTTTATTATTAATTACGTTATGGTTAAAATATAGGAAATTTATAATATTTGTTTATGCTTTTGTTATGGTATTGTATAATAGTTTTTTCATTAACATAACAGTAAGTCTTGGGTGAACTTAGTCCATAACATGGACCAAGTACCAATTGGATCAATTAGTGCTGGGTCACGTGGGCTTGTGAGCGCTATACTGAGCGGTTTATGTAAAGTGAACTCTGACTGCCTTTCCAAAACAGCTTGGTGGATTAGTGAGTAAGTAAAAGGGTCTACTCATAAAATTTTCATCACGTGTTCGAATCCCCATTGAGACACTTTTTGGGTTTTGTCATTTCTATTCCTTCTAACTTCTTTTGTCCCCATATTTTATTTGTTTCTTCTTTGGTTTACGACTTCATCTTTAGTTTTCTTACATTTTGCAAGAGTGACTCATATAATTATTAGGGATGACTCTATATGATTTGTAGGGGTGACTTTATGATATTAGATAGGTGACTTCATTTGCTTGGAAAAGGTAACTATATAATAGTTAGGGGTGACTATATATGTTATGTAAGGGCGACTAAGTTAATTTGAGGTGACTCGATAAGCATTATATGATAACTCCACATGCTTTATAAGGGTGACTTCATGATATCAGGATGGCGACTCCATGTGTTTTGAAAGGGTTACTCCATAATACTAATTAGGGCAACTGCATATATGTTTCGTAAAGGTGACTCAAATAGATCTTGGAGGTGACTCTATATGCTTTTTGGGGGTGACTCCATATGCTTTGTGGGGTAATGATATTTGGGGAGTGACTGCATGTGCTTTGAAAGGGTAACATCATACTTGGGGTACGGTGGCTCTATGTAATTTGTAAGGGTGACTCAGATAATATCTAGAGGTGACTAATATGTTTTGTAGGGTGGCTCTTAGCTACAAGATTTTACATGAGACATATAGTGTATGCTCAACTTCTTGGTATCAAATGTGTAAAATAGGGAATATTTGAACCCAAATAGGAGTCAATTAGATATAAATGTGTAAAGTATGGAATATTTGAACCCAAATAAGAGTACCACTTTAAGGTGGCTCTGTGACTCTATATGATAGGAGCGACATAAACATATAGGGATTACTCATATAATATTTTGGTGGTTACTCTCTATCAAATATAGGGATGACTCACATAATAATTGAGGGTGACTCTTTATGAAATATGGGGAGACTCCTATATAATACTTGGGGTGACTCGTATATTATTTTTACTGCGTCAATTAAATATCTAATAAGTATGGAATTTTTTTAACAAAAATAACAATTTAAGGTGACTCTGTGACTCTATATGATAAGAGTTACTCTTTAAATAATACAGGGATGACTCTTGTAGTCTTTAGGGGTGACTTTCTATCATATATAAGGATGACTCATATAATAATTGAGGGTGACTCTCAATGAAATATAAGGGGGACTCGTATATGATACTTGAGGTGACTTTGATAAAAGACATGGGATGACTTGACATCTATCTATAATATATTAAAAGGGGGTGAAGCAAATATAGGACGCCACATCATCACCCCAATTAATGCTATTTTCTTATAAACAAACAAAAAATAATATGTGATTGAGAATATTTGAACTCGTGACCTCCAACTAAATATAATGAGACCATGACCAAGGCATCTATCTTTGTTAAATTTTAAATTAAGTTAAAGATTTTACTATATGGAGTTGAAATCGTGAGATATTTAATAACAACTCAATTTTTTTTTAAGATCTTTTCACATTTGTAAATTTAAAATCTTTTCGAGAGATACTAATAAAAATAGTTTGTATATAATATACAAAATAAATTGTAAATTATCTTATGATTATAATATTATTTATCTATGAAATATTAAAAAAAAAAATTATAAACATCATATCAACAAATTAAAAGTAAAGTACCCTAAAATAGGAAAATTTTAAAAATATCAAAAAGAAAAAAAAAATACACGTATGAGAATGCATAAAAAGGTACTCATTTTTTTATCAAGAAAACATGAATAAGAAAAATACCGTAAAAGTACATGACAATTATGATATAACTCTCACATTAAGATTATTAGTTCTTAAATAGTACGAAAAGTTTAACTGGCCTATCATTTCGATAATTCAGATTATAATCAAATTCAAAATTTATCTTCCAATTTAAAAGAAAAAAGGTACCTAAACATAGTGGATGAATGTAATTTTTGAGCGTTTGTTTTTTCGTATTTACTAATTATAAGGAAACATTCCACTTTGGGTACCTAAGATATGGTGTTTTACTTTTTTTGGGTCACAAGTTTTGTGTATTATCACTTTCGGGTGTATGTGACACGTAATAGGTAACAGTAGGAGTTGAAAGTGTAAACATAAATAACGTGGGTATCCAAACAAAAAAAAAAAAAAAAGGTGTACACCAAAAGGCACCTAAAGTGAAAATTTTCATAAAATGCCAGGTACCCAAAACAGTAATATGCAAACCTCAGGTACTCAAAGTGAAATTATCATAAATTCCTAGGTACCTTAATTGGGAATATGCAAAATTAAGGTACGTACATTACATAAAACCTCGGGTATCTAAAATGAAAATTTTCCTTAAGGAAAAAAACTTGATGCAAGTTTATGCAAATAAAAAAGGTCTTAAATATTTTTATCAACTATATAAACGAACAAATATACTCCATCTATCTCACGAGGGTCTTTACGTTGGACTTTTCATGGTCTCCAATGCAACACGACCATGAATAATTGTAATTTTATATAAGAAAAAATTATACAATGATGATATTATGAAAATATTAGTTGATGTGAATCTAATATAAGTATATTTACTTTGTAAATCATTATATATTCTTCCAAATTAATGGTCAAAGTTTTTTTTATCTTTGATCTCAAAATGTCAAACGCAAGTAACTTCATGAGACGAATGGAGTATACTATTGGAGCATATCAGACT
>BSSO01003402.1:0-16592 GCA_030267885.1 Mesembryanthemum crystallinum | reverse complement strand
AAAAATTCGAGCTGTAGTAAAACAGAATACGAGTTGTAGTAAAATATACATTTGATGTAGTAAAATATTTTAGAATTTTTACTACAAAAAAATAGTTTTTTACTACATTTGTGAAACAATTTATTTAAGAAGACACTTATAAAGTGTCTTCTTAGAAGACACATAACAATAGGCTTCAATTAATATGTAGGGCTTGAGTAGCTAATTCTCCCTTCTTTTGATTATAAAGTTGGTGTTTGTATATATGATCGATTGGAAGTTATTAGAGGCTAAGACTGTGTACATCTTATCCGCTTTTGTTTGTGGTGGAAAACAGCAACTCACTGAATGATTGTTGTTGGGACCTATATTATTAGATAGTGAATAAACCCTAAATGAACTACTGTATATTTGTGGATTTTTACAAGATTATTCAACATGGGGTACTGTTTTTTAGTGCTCAAATGGGCTTCTTTCTGGAATATATGGAGTAATGAATTTGAACTTGCACTGTGAT
Organism: Mesembryanthemum crystallinum; assembly: GCA_030267885.1. Lineage (NCBI taxonomy): Eukaryota > Viridiplantae > Streptophyta > Magnoliopsida > Caryophyllales > Aizoaceae > Mesembryanthemum > Mesembryanthemum crystallinum. The sequence continues at coordinate 16,096 of BSSO01003402.1, read as the reverse complement.
AATTTGAGAGTATGATCTAATGGATCGAGAATTTTTGTTGTTTTTGGTAGGAGGAGCTTCGGAACTCGGCACCAAATTTGCTTATGAACAATCATCAGCCTAATATCATGAATGAGCCCATGATGCAGATGCGAGGTGTTGATCATCATGACATCCCTAAACCCCCACCCGTCAATCGCCGTAAGTCCTCTCTCTTCTTGATTTTTTTTTTTTTTTTTTGGTTTTGTTTTAAGAATGGGGGTGTATGAACATTTCACTCCCCATTGTTCAAATCTTATAGATCAGAGAAATTTATGTATGAAATGAGCAAGAAAAAGAGAAATTATAACCCTAATGCCCTAATTTTGATCTCTCCATGGCCTTCAACTTTTATCACATAATGTCCTTGATAGCCCTTTTTTTTTTTTTTTTTTTTTTTCCTATAGTATGAAAACAGACCCCCCAAATAAAAGCCCAGTGTCCCTACTCTCTTGTAAGCTTCACATTAGCAAGGGGATTGAGCATTTCAGATATACGCAATCTTACCCTCGATGAGAAAAGACATCATCTTCCTCCTAACTGAAAATCGCTCTGCCATAGTTTAAGCTTCCTGTTAAAGCAAGCTAAATTGGCTTTTTAGGGAAGCAAAAGTTGTAGTATGATATTTGCTTACCTTTTATTTTCCCCCAAACACTAGCCAACCTTATTATTGATCCCCCAAAATGTATATATGCTAGCTCAGCCCTAATTAAGTTAGTTAGAAATGGCCATAAGAGAGAGTTTTTTTTCGGGGTAAAAAGAAGTTCAAAAAGAACACTAAATAGAGAAAGTTAAAGCATGCATTACTTGATTCTTTCAATACCAATTAAAACCAGCTTTCTTGCAAAGGGGAAAGAAACCTTTCTAGTAGGAAAGAGGTCAATGTTGAAATAGTTTTAGCTGATTTACACAGAAAAGAATAAATAAATTATTACAAAATAATCAAAATGTAGTAATGGTTTCAGTAAATCAGAGCATATAATTGTGATAAACTTTCAAGTAATAAGCTTGTTATGGTCAATCAGAGGTAGAGCCTTGGAAACAGTACATCAAAGCAGAGAAATTCTGAGAAATCTAGGATTACTCTTGAGATGAGTTCTAAAATAGTAATACCACTTATCTTAATCATATTTGAATTATCATGATCTTCGTTATTTTATATTCTACATAAATCCATGAATATTACAGCTATATCATTGCGTAAATGCGAAAAATGGGATAATCGGAATATTTGAATCTAAATAATGAGAGAATGTTTATCTTCCCCCACCCCCACCCCCTGAGACAGAAGATAGGTAGATAGATGGGGGGCCAGAGGGGCATATAAAATCCAAGAGAGATAGAAGATGGTAAGTCAGGGATATTTGATATGATGAGGTTATGATTTAGAGTGAGAAAAAAACAAACAAAAGAGGAGAGAGATTGGGAAATTTGGAATGAATGTGGGGAAGAAAAATACTAAAAAAAAATGTCAGAGAAGTTTGGCTTTAATAAATGTGTTTTGTATAATGTCTTGTTTTTATATGTGTTGTGTTTTTGCATGTACATAATTCATGTCATTTGCAGCTCCAGAGAAGAGACAGAGAGTCCCATCTGCCTATAACCGATTCATCAAGTACGTTAACCTTTTTTTNTTCCTTTTTCCTTTTCTTTTTTTTTTTTTCTTTCACCAGTAATTAGCATATATGGTTAAAATAATACTCTATTAATAAACTTTGGTTATTGTTTACTAAATAAGTAACACTACCGTCTCTGTTAACGACTTTTAAAAACTTGGAGGTGATCGACATTGAGAATACTACAGTATGAGTGACTTTTAAGCCTAGATCGACACTCGTCTCAGTATGAAACAATTGTACATAAGACTGATAATTAATCGGTATGTATTAGTAGTTAATTGATTTATATGAAATATATTCTGGAAATAAAAAAAATTTATGCATTAAATTTGCAGGGACGAGATCCAACGCATCAAAGCTGGAAATCCTGATATTAGCCACAGGGAGGCATTCAGTGCTGCTGCCAAGAATGTAAAACCTATCAAATCCTCTTTATTTATTTATATATTTTTCATTTTTAAGAATTACTCCATATGTTTGAGAAAAAAAAATAAAAATGCTAATTTTATGAATTTGTTTGTATTTGTGAAAAGTGGGCCCACTTCCCACACATCCATTTCGGCCTTATGCCTGATCATCAACCCGTGAAGAAGGCTAACATGCGCCAGCAGCAGGTACTACTACTACTACACCCCTCATCTGTAGCCCTAACCCTAGCTACCTACCAAATTAATGTCCTTTTACACCAATTGAAAAACCAAAAAAAAAAAAAAAAAAATAATAATAATAATAATATTTTCTTGGGAATTTTCTACTCTAAATCGAAATTCATAAATGATTTTTCCCAAGGTTATATATGGAGCACCAAATTAGGGTAAAAAAATCTTATGTATGCGAAAAAAATCTCATAGTATATGGTACGATTATATTTAGATAAGCTTATTGATTATTCTATATGAATGTTTGATTATCATACTCCTCCGCAAATAATTGTGAACATGAAAAAAAAAAAAAACACAAATTTTTATGTATGTGCAATTGTAAATAGTTCCATTTATGATCACTATCTTTATTATCATAACTTTTACTTTTGTTGAGGAATTCTTATGACAAAGGTTTCTTCTTTATTTTATGTTCTTCTTTTTGATACAAAACATGCTTTGATTTGATGGTTAAATTTTGTTGGGGAATGCAGGAAGGAGAGCATGATGTTCTGATAAAAGAAGGGTTCCTAGCTCCTCCAACCAATGTCAATGTGGGTGTAGGCCCCTACTAAGAAGAATGACAAATCATCAAATTAATTATCACTATTATTATTATTACTATTATTATAAGAAAATTAAAAGCAAGCCAAGTACTCTAGTACTACATACTAGTCTACTACTGCTTGTTCTTCTTCTCATCTTATGTTTTTCATTTTAATTTCCTAATTAGGGTTTTCTCTTTAATTTGTCATCACTAGCTAGCCTTTCACTTTGATGCATTTGTACTTACTAGCAGTTTTAGGGGTTGGTTTAGAACACTAGTTTCAACTCTTGATGAATTACTTGGCTTGTGATGTAGTAGTGTCAAGGGGGGAATTGAAAGCAATTAGGGCCTAATTGCACCATGGCATATTGATGTTATATATTAATTAATGTCATGGTTACAAGTCTTGACAGTTGATTAGCCCCTTCATGATATGTTAGTTATTGTGTTAAATCCTTTTATCCTTGTTACGTTGTTGGTCTATTCTGAATATGTATGTGATCTGATATATGTCTCTTAACTTCCGAGTTATCAAAACTAAAAGCTGCATCACAATTAGCTAGCTCGTGATGGCTACCAATAACGAATAATACTTACAAGGGATCGATACTCCTAAGCAAAGCCTTATATAGCTTACACTTATCTTAGGGGAAAATGTAGTATCCTCTACATAATTAAATTAGACCTCATTAATTGACTTCTTCGAAGTAGATCTAGCTAGTAGAAATTTTTTTAATGCTAATATAAATTAAACTTAAGCTTGATCGAGTTTATATCGTTGCATTGTAAAAAGTTATGGGAAATGTAATATCTCTAGCCTGTTTTTAACAAAAAAAGGAATAATATTTTATTTGTTAGGAAATACGAGTAATTATTTTTTGAGCAACCTGATCTATAATTTGTTGAAAAACTATTTACAATTCAAAGGTGATAAGGCTAAGTTTGGGGTTTTTGAGTATGGTTTGATGAGTTTTATACTTTTATATGCAACTAGTAAGCAAGAGAGCACATTGTACGATCAAATTGCTACATGTATGGTCAATGAAATATCCAACAGAGTAGGCAAGAAAATAACGATAAAATAAATAAATAAATTATAAATGGAGATTACCTTAATGAATAATGAGACACAACTTTTAGTTGAAATCGATGATATTCAAAGCTATCTGTCAATTGATTAATGCTTGCCTTTCGCCCTAAAATGAAAATCTTGCGGTCAATTACGTACGCAAAACAATGATGGCTACTAGGGAATTAGGGTTTTGTCAGGGTTTGATAGAGAAAGAGAAGACAACTATCCAAAGAGTGAAGACGTTACAAATGATTCGTTATTGGGCTGTCCATCAACAAATACCAATAGTACATCATTTTAAGCTAGCCCGCATTTCTACGAGGCCTCACACGGCCCGCAATATAGAAGTCTTAGGCCCTTGCCTCAATACTTACTAAAAAAATTCCAAAAAAAAAAAAAAAGAAAGTACTTGAGGTTAGGGCTTTAGGGGTAGTAAGTAGTAACTATTTAACTATGTTTATTTAGGGTACTTTACCATTTGATTTATTTCGTACTTTGGTCCAGTCAAATGACAGCGTCAATTTTTCTTTTAATTTTTTTTAAAGGCAAGAAAGCCAGGGTCACTTTATCAGGAGATGATTCTAAATGTCATTCATCAACAAATTGGCGAAGGATGTGTGAAGGAACCAATTCAACCAAAAGCTTAAACTTATGGTTGGAGGCCCAATCAACTTTGGACCTCTTGGTTACGGAAGCTCAGATACCATGTGAAAGAACCGATTCAACCAAAAGTTTAAACTGATAGTTGTAGGCCCAATCAATTATATATCTCCTTAATACGCCCCCAGGACGGATCGAAACTGCTGGAATAACCAACCAACAAAAAGAAAACAAGAGTAACTAAAACAGAAACTACAATAAAACTCCAGAATCTTGCTAAATTGAAGTCGACAAACAAATATTAAACGAACCAAACACCTTCGTCTCTATAGATATACTTGAAAGACATATCCAATAGACTCCTAGTTACGAACTCCTGAATCTCTTTCTGATCATCGAAGAGTCACCGCCTTGACGAGAATCTCTAACCTTCAACCAATACCGGGGGTGAGGATCCTACCTTTAAATTCAAATCTCAATAGCAACACCAAGTTTGGCTGAAATAAACGGTGAAGTGAGAACAACTGAGAGAAGAAAGGGGAGGTGAATAAGGTCTAGGAATGGCCTGAAGAAGCTAACTCAGCCAAAAAGACCTGGCGACGGCTAGAGAAGGAAGCAAATTCAAGATTCCCTAAAGAAAAGGATGAAGACTTTTCTAGAGAGAGGAAACGCATTTTCCCGTCAATTTTTCTATTAACTTGCATATGGCTAGTATTAAATTGTGCAAGACTTTGTGTACAACGGTAATAATCTAAATACGACGCTTATTTTCTTATTCGCTATACAAGGGAATGTTATCATGAGAGTTCTTTCACAAACCCCAACCCCAAATTTTCAAAAAATTTGCCAAAAGAAATTCGAAAAATAGTTATAAAAAAATCCCAAAATTGAAAAAAAATAATCACAAAACCCCATAAAATCCCAAGAAAAAACCCAAAACCCAAAATTTTTCCAAATACCCAATTAATCCCAAAAATCCCAGCTAATGGTGACTTATATAGCCGTTGACACATCATAGTATTACTAACGAAAAGTTTAATGAATTTAGGATGTAGATCAAAAGTGGGAATAAATCAAAAGATAAGATACCCTAAATGACAATAGATACTCCTATTAAGAACATGAATACGAAGTACTACTAGCTACAGCATTTAGGTAACTGTAATAGTACCGAGTTGAAAAGAATGCAACTATTTTTCAGTTAGATGAAAGACAAGCCAAACTCGATTTTTGACTCTCTCTCAAATGAATAACAGTATAGTGATAGTAGCTGTCTAGCTGACATAACTGATATAACAAACTCCGCCATCCCGAATTGAGTTGTTGACACAGAAGCGCAATTCTTTACAAAAAACACTTTGCCTCATATTATATGCAGCAGCTCTGAGTGTAGGCTCATTTACCCACCCTGTTACTCTGGAAGTATAAACCACTACTATCACTGTGAATCCAACTATAGACCTTTTTTGCAAAGGAACTTACAAGTCCTTGTGACGTCTTCCATGTATAACATTGAAACTTCAACACCGCTTGGAGGATAAAACGAATGGCAAGCCTATGAAGTATGAAGTGCCCAAATTGAGCTTGCCATCTTGACGAACAAATCATAGAATACACCCAGTGATTTCCAAGAATTTATGACAACTTGATTCTAATCCAAGCTGTTGAAAATCAAAGACTCCATGGTAGGATGGACGAGGAGTTGATACTTCCTCTCACAGAATCTTAAAATCTCAGAATTTGGGATCTTCCTCAAAATTTCCATAGTGGTCGAAATTTGATCCTGTTACTTTATTAAAGAGATCTTCTCCTCACCAATAAGCGTCGAAGGAAGATTTTTACAAACCCTTCAACACTGACTCAGCCCAAAAACCTCTAAATCGAACCCTCAAAACATCAGCAAACAGACATACGACAACAATGCATATTGTCTATTCCCCTTCTTAAAATAATTGACACCAGAGTACACTGTAATCTCTGCCAAATTTATATCCCAGTGAGCTCTCTTCACCAAATCAACCAAAACCTTAGTGAACTTAAGCAACAAACTAAAAAGGCATTGTGCACCATCTTATCAAACACCCTAATAATCAGCAAAACCTCAGAATTTGCTTCCCTGGTAAATTACCCCAAGACAACCATTCCTCCAACTCCCGCCTCAAACTTGAAACCTCCTCATCTGTCACATCGATTTCTAACTGCAAACATTTAAACACAGACTTGAGAGCCCTAGGCATATGCTCATTCTCATGAACTTGGAATTCTAAGCAAGACCCAGTTGAGAATTCCATGTTAAAGTTAGGGCTCTGGTAGTAATTCCTATGCAAATACTTAGATTCAGAGAGGGTCTGGAGGTGAGACACCAAGGCCATATCGGCATTCTTAAAGGTCTCCTCATTAAAAGAAGGGACAATGGTAGTTTGCATTTGAAGATAAGAGGGCTCACAGGGTGAGATTGTAGAATATAGGTAAGTAAAAAGCTGCAACAATGCTTGTGCGGTAGTTTGGCTTACAATCGACCAACGGTGTCCCCTCATAGACAACTACTCTGTTAGCATAACATGTTGCCTTTATCACTATTGAAGCCACGATAAGCTGTTCAGGGTCCACTCAAGGTACACACATGGTTCATAAATCAAATAGATATCTGGAGGCTGCATGAGTATAGAAAGTACATGTTAAAACTGTTATGGTTCAAATGAACATAAATTTCGGACATTTATCAACACCAGAACACAAGAATCCAAGTCCAAGAATTCACTCAATAACATGACTTTATTTCATTGTTATGACCGTCCTACAATCATGATAACAGAAAAGAAATCTTACAATATACAAGACAGTCGAAGTTTGTACCTATAAACACACAATCCCAGTCCATGCAGACAGGGAGGTGTGTGTTGACATGTAGAGCATGCAGCAACAGCCAAGTAAAGACAATTTGTGAAGCAACTGCAATAGGGAAGAAATAGTCAGCAATAGATGAGCACATCAAGAGTAATGGTAAATTTCAAAATCAAGGCAACGGTTTACCTTCCTAAGCATAAGTTTATGCAACCCTATGCAATTCGTCACCAGACAAATTCACAATTTGACCCAATAATTGCTCGGTTTGAAAAGGCCTCATGACATTTGACACAAACTGAGGGTGAGTATACAAATCCCTTATTTTTTGATTCAGCAAGTGCCTTGCAGTAGATTCGAACTCTGGAGTTTGGACTGATCTTCTGGGGCTTGTAGTTGTAGAAGGCATTCAGTTCAGGTGCTTCAAAATCAGAATCTTCTATAGCATCAAGCTTCAGTAGTCCAGCCTCAAAATTCACTATTGAGAACAACTTATTAAGCTTTTAAACCATCCAAAACTTCATGGTAATAACTCATTTCTTCTCCTCCAGTAAGGGGGAAGATCAGTAAGATGCTTTTCCTTTAATTTTCTCAAATTTATTCATTTCTGGGTATGTGAAGAGCAAGTACCAGCATACAGATAAATGCTGTATAGCCTGTCCCATTTTGTCCCAACATCACAATAATATGTGAATAAGTATATTCACCCTCCCTGACATTTCGATCTTTGAGCTCCTTCCAGCTATTGAACACAAATGAAATCCTTAAGATCCTGAAGAAAAATCATTTTTTCGGCTAATTCAAATATCATACGGACATAACTATTCAAACATGTTGCCTTTCAAGAACACCTGAAACCGAACCCACTTATAACGGGTTACATGAGGACAAAGTCTCAACCAAGTCAACCATGAATTTCATGTTCAGGAATTTCCCATGAAACCAATATCCAAACAATATGCTACATAAACCCTTCCATAATTTCCAGCAGGTTCTACAGCAGCACAAAAGGATTTCTCTTTACTGATATAGGACTGAAGCGGAACTTGATGACAAAACTCTGCCTATATTTGGTCAGTAGCCTATTTAGTAATAGAAAGTGTAAGTGTAATCCTATACTGATATGGCTAAATCAGAACTTGATGAGGAAAACTCATCCACCTACAAATGGTCAGTAGCCTATTTAGTCTAATCATAAAAATGTTTGTCCTCAACAAGCTGAGGCGTACACTTCTAGTTCAAATGTGTTTGTCAAAGATTCATGCTATTCCATGGACAGGGTAGGTAAAATTGCCGTAGCTTCACCATCGAGCACAAGAAGATTGCCATTTTTGACGCACGTAGTAGAAAACTTCACCCTGCCAAAGTAGAAAATAGGATTAAAATGTTCAATTTTGATTAACCATAAAAAGTTGCTCCATTTGGTGAAGTTAATTTGTTTTATTTTATTTTTTTTTGGGATAAGTTTTGTGAAGTTGCTTACAAGTATTTCTTTTTGAGTTCCCTAACATGGATTGCTTGTACCTCACCGACAATCTCCTCTTCAATGTAGACAGGTAGTTTGAATTGCAAACTTTGTGAAACATACACAGCTCCAGGCTACAAGCATCAAAAACGTACCATCAGAGATCAAATCAAACCAACCAAAGATCTCAGAGCTAACTACCATTCCCAGGACTAGATTTCTGAATCCAAAAAACATTACTGTAATAGAATAATAGCTGGATCAACAAGCCCTTACAGATAGTAAAAGAAAACCAGTCAATATCTCAATCCCGACCCTCAATTCCCCCATCAAAATGGCGAAAAAGCATTAAAAAAGCCCATTTGTTTAACTAGGAATTTCAAATGTTTCCTTCTAGCAACCTCCTTCACAATCCTGTCTTCCTCCACTTTTAGCTTCTAATAAATTGAAATAAGCCTAGAAGGTGAAGCTCTAAATTTGAACATTTCACTATTTCAACTTCATAAAAATTAGAAGTGAAGGATGCTGAGTAAGGGGAAGGAAAGATGTCAGATAAGAACTCACAATTCCTATAAACTAGGCCAGACAAGCTCTAAAGGATCAAAGAAAAAAGCCCAATTCCGTTATAAAGCTTTCTTGTTGACCTTTTCGATCTAAAAAGAAAACATAAATTCAAGTACTAAACTCATGAGACAAATTTAATAATAAGCCGGAACTCTGCAAGCCTTTATTCTTAAAACTGACCTTTCATTTATGCTATCAAAAACATAGCAGAGCTAACATCCACTATATGTACCACTGCACCTCACACATAACACATTTTCTCATATTTATTTCAAATGCAACACTACTCTCTCAATGTGGCACTTCACATCCACAAACATAAGAAACGGAAATGGAGAAATTTGAAAAGACAGGACAGGAGCACGCAGAAAAGAGAGATGCAAATGTAAACAACAGATATCCTACATCCCCAACTAGAAGCTATGCAGACAGGACATGAGCATGCAGAAAGGAGAGATGCTAATGCAAACAACAGAGATCCTGAAGCACCTACAAGAAGCTATGCATTTTTTGTCATTTCAGGAAAAGGGCAGGAGAGTATCAATGACCAGCTCAGTAAAACTCCATGCTGTGATGATCTTTAATTGCAACCACTAAAACAATGCAGTTTGTAGTCCATCAACTATAAGGAAAAGAGTATACCCAGAGTACTCTCTCTGTAGGTTCATTGCCAACTGAAACCTTAAAAAACACTAGCACGTACACCAAACATTACTTGCTTATCACTCTTACCAAACTCCTGTTAGTCCTGTATAAGTGTAGTAGACTTGAGTAGTTTTACCAGGCTATGCACGGGTAAACGAAATTTTTTTATGTTTGTTTGCAGATAATGTGCTTGCTCGCTAGGTCAGAAGACTCAAAAGAGGAGCTCTTCCTAGTTGTATAGCACGAATTGTAAGGTCACTTGAATTAAATTGCAACAGGAAGTCAGGAATCCATCTTAACAAGGTGTGTTTGCTACCGGAAGGGAGACACACATAATTGCAGAGGCGTAAAGGGTGGTAGTAATTATCAGTGAACTTAGTTATATTGCCAACAAAAAAAAAAAAAAAAAAGTAATTACCAACTATATGCCCCAAACTTTCTCAGCGCATTGTCCACGAGCTATGTACTTGAACCCTTTATTCCCACCGGGAAAGTGTACCAATGAACACCCTGATATTATAGACATGTCCAAACCTTGGACGGCAAACCTACTATCCGAGTTGTCCTCCATCTCAAAAAATATTCACAGGGCACAATAATGGCCACTATTCCAAGTCATTTGTAAAAATTGAGTGACAAGAAGCTCTATTTTTATGGGAGCAAAAGTATGAAAGTAACCAAATACGATCAACATCCATATCAGAAAATTTTTCTACCCAAATTCACCATCTTAAATAACGAAGTGAGGTTCAAGAAACAACTATAGCCAACCAGGAAAACGCCAATCAGTATCTCCTGCTAAGCTAAATATTATTAAACCCCATTCTATGATTTAACTTATAAGCTAACCACAATTAGGTCATTAACTTCGGATACTAAACATATATAATGAGTAAGATAAATAACTGACTACACTATAGTAGAGCTAAAATAAAAGCAGCTAAGACTTACAAAATGAGTAGAAATAATCCGAGGAAACAAGGAAGCGACCAGCATCCCATGAACGAGTCGATCTTGAAACCCAGCTTTTCGAGCAGACTCAGTATCGAAGTGCAGAGGATTCGAATCGCAACTGACCTTGGAATATTCTTCAACATCTGAATTTGTAAATATCCTCTTTTGCCGTAAAATATCTTGTAATTTAAGCACATTAGATTCTGCTGTTGAACAGAACTTGAAAGATGGGAGAAAATTCGAAGCAAAGCGCTTGGTAAGCATCATCTTCATCATTGATTCAATCGAACTGAAACAAAAATGCAAAATTAGATTAGAGCCTCAACTCAATTGAAGAGCATATGAAGACTGATTTGGTAAAAGAACCTATAGTGAAAAGAAAACTTTTCATCCTTGAACACTTGAAAACAAGACTCATAAACCACGAATAAAACCGCATAAATCTCCCTTTTGTACTAGTGGCAGTACAACATAAATGGTAGATAATCTATTGACACACACTGAAATCTGAATTTCTATAGCTTAGAACAGCTTTCTTATCAACTACCTGTGGCTACTAGAAAGAATCTAAGGAATTAGCAATAAGCATAAAAGCCTAATGACACCTAGCCATTAGCAGACACATCAAACAAAAGGAACAAAAACTCATTCAAACACAACTATTTCATATCGCACTATCAGATTAAACTCATTAAAGCTAGTGAAATTTCCAGGATATGAGAGCTAGCGGTGACTGCAATAGAACCTGCGCAATTAAATAAAATGCTCGAAAGAAAAAATCAATACGTACACAACTACTCGCAGACAAGTAAGAAAGGATGAAGACGAATTGGTGAGTTCATCTAATCAAAGTATAAAATTAAATTTAAAAGAAAATTGGAAAGCAAAAATGGCTTACTGTGTTCTACAACACCGAAGGAGAGTGCAGTGAGAACTTGCTAGGGTTACGGTTTGTGCGTGGCAGAGAACGATTAGCTCTCCAGGACTCCAGCAATGGTGGCGGTAGAGAGAAATCGCAGGGATGAGGAAGAGAGACGAGAGCACCGCGAGGACAGAGAATGAACCGCTCACTTGCCATTTTTTTTTTTTTTTTTTAAACTACCACGGTAGCCTGTTCTACAAGTTGGTTCGATAGCTGGTTTGATTAGTTGGTGGCATTGGTCGGTTATAAGAGTTGATAAAGTTAGGTTCTGGTCTGGGTGGTTGCCAGTTACCAGGTTTTGATTTTCAAAAATTTTTAACTCTTTGTAGAAATTTAATTTAAAGCTGAGTTTTTTTGTATCTACAGTTCCTTGCTTCATTTTCAAAACTGACAACAGAAAACTGAAAAAAAAAAAAAAATGGTTTCCAAAAAATGGATTTGAGTTTCCAAAAAAACTGGCAACTGGCAAACACCCCAAACAAGACCTTAGCTAGTCATCAGTAGTTGGTGCTGTGTAAAATGACAATAAAGACATAAGTATTATACAGATAAAAGTGGTTTGGGTATAATAATTGTCAACATTGGGGTAAGTTGGTCAATCTACAAAGAGGTATTCAACAAGCCAAAGTTAAAGGCTGCCCTCCTATAATTTTTCCAAATTGGATTGTGTGAGTCTAAAAAGCCATCTAATAAGCTAATTACCAAACAAGATTTATTGGATATTTAGATTGTCAAATAATTAAACAAGCTGAAAATTCAACAAGTTGACTCAAAAAATTGGTATCCAAACAGGGTCTTAATCTTCACAATCTTTCTTCATTTTGCCTTTTTAAACTGAGTCAAATATAAAGTTGGCTCGATTAACCTAGCCTATAATTGAAATGAGCAAAGATATTCAATTACAAAGTCTATTCAAGTGTCTGAAGATCTTTAGTACACATCTCATGTACACAAAACAATTTGAAAGTTGAAGAGTAATTGATGCGGTCTATTGCAATTTGTTTTTATGTGATTTGATTAATATTAGTTAGTTGAAAGCATCGAAGTATGTCATTGAGGTTAACTCGTCTCTTTTATTGTCTTAAGATATCATTTCACTATCAAGCATGATAACCAAGTGAGAGTGTCTCACACAGTTATAACTACCTCCCGACTTTGAGACTAAAAAAGGTCACATGTTCGAATCATAGAAAGGCAAACTACTAAGCATGATCGTCCTATTACAGTGCACTCAAGTTTGTTATATCCAGCTGAAGAAAATGAAGCTTACAATTATAATAAAACATATACTCTTTTTTATATTAACAAATTTTTTTTTTTAATGACATTATATAAAATACAAATACAAACTACATTTCACAAGAAGCCTTAAAATTTATGAAAAGGAAAAGAAAAAAGCGCCTAACATATCATAGCGCAATTAGTGGGCATCTTAATCTAATTACCTATTTACTTCTTCTTTTTATGTGTGGGGAAATCACCTATAGACCTATGTGACCTTTTTCTTCACACACACCACACCAAAAAAAAAAAAAAAAAAAAAAAAGGGATCCTCTCATTTCTTTTGCTGAAAGAAAACGGGCCAAAAAAAAGAAAAAAAAGGTGTGACCCAAAGCTCAACCCAACCCGATTAGATGACGTTTAATGTGGTCAGCCCAATGGGTATGGGTTTGTTACCGTTTGTTTGTACCATTCCAGCTCAGAGGCGCCTAGAGAGAGACAGAGGGGTGGAGAGAGAAAGAGAGAGTACTTCAGTCCTGCTCGCCGGTAGCTGCTCGCCGTCGAAGACCTGGTGGGTAACTGCTCCTCCTTTATTTTTAATTCTTCTCCTATTGGTTCGAGTTATTTGCGATATGTTGTTCAAAGTTTCGCAATTTAGTTGCAGATCTGTACTGGAAAGCACAGTTTGCCATTGGATATTTGCAGGATTGAATCCTTCCCCATCATCTAAACCTCACCCAGGTAATTTTTTTTTTCTTTTTTCTGCGTTTTTTTGATGTATTTTTGTGCTTTTATTTTCTAATTTTCAGAAATTGATGTTTTGTTGGGGCTTAAGTAGTGTTTAAGTAAAAAACACCCACATTCTGATTCAACCTCCCTCTAAATTTGACTCAGGGTAGGTTATTTTGATGTTATTATTAGTTTTGAGGGCTTAAGTAGTGCTCTCAAATGTTCAATTCCTGGTGCAAATGATGGTTCAAAATATTTGGAATTCTGTCATTTTCAGAAAATGTGTTATTCAAGTACTCTACTGCTATAAGCACATTTGGATCCAGATTCCATTGTTAGCTTGTGTGGTCTGTTTCCATCTTTCCAGACCTTACTTAGCATATAAACTTGTACTGCAACTTTTGTTGAGGACTATGATACATAGTCTTGTTATTGGTACTTGATTTGAATATAACAGAATGGTGCAATGTCATGAATCAGCAACTGTGATTCAGGGTTGTTTTGGGTCAAGGAGATTCAGCATTACATTTGCCTTTCTATAAGCATTTCTGTGATAAGATTGGAACTTTTTTGTGGGATAGGGGAAGGCCTTTGCAAATTTCTAAGACCGTTGCAAATTTCTCCTAGACAGTAACTTCGCAGTAACTGTGTTGCAGCCTTTCAGTGCCAGCTTTGCAACTTCATGAAGAATTACTTGGCCACTTCTTGAAGATATTGTGAATTTTGTGCAGCACCGAGAATGGATAAAGCATCTCCAGATTGCCCCTACCCAGGATGTTTTTTCTGTGTAATGAAGGAGGGAAACCCAAATAAGCGTAGAGCAAGCATCCTCAAATTCTTCAGAGAACTTCCTTCACAGGATGATGATGGTCAGGTTCTTCCTATCAGTGGCCTTTGGAACACTGCCATGGCACATCCCAATGACCCTGAATTTATTGAATTGGGGATATTCGAATGCATGTCCGCTCTTATATGGAAAGGCTTAAAAAATCGTCGTTGGCTTTCTCATGACCAGAATATATACATTCCTTACTATGCTGCCCATATAATTGGTTCTTACACTATGAACATGGAGGAATTTGCTGAAACTGCTGTTCATGCTGGAGTTATCCCTCCCTTAGTTGAACTTCTGAGAGGTAGGTTGACTTGGGTAGAGCAGAGGGTGGCAGTACGTGCTCTAGGACACTTGGCTACATACGCTAGTACCTTTCCCGCAGTAGCAAGTCATGGTGAAATTCTTGAGCTTTCGATTCAGCTAGCAATGAGCTGTTTGGAAATTGTCTATACTCATTTCTATCAATATGCTGACAGAAGACTTAGTTATCATTGTGATCTGCTAACACGTGGCATGGGAGGTGTTGAGATGGAATCGAGGAAGGCAGAGGAATGGGCTAGTCAATTGCAATGCTGGTCCCTTCAGCTAATAAATTGTTTCGCATTCAAACCTGAGTTTCTTCCCGCTATATGTAAGCCGGAGTTCCTCTCTAAACTGCCAGGGATGTGGGGTGGACTTGTCAATGAAAACTCACCGGCTGGGATTGGTTTGTTGCGAACCATTTGTCACCATAAACTAGGAAGGGGACCTGTCGCCAACTGCCCTGGACTTATTGAAGCACTGTGTAATATTGCCCGGTCCTCAGATGATTGGCAGTATATGGCTGTCGACTGTCTTCTTTGGTTGCTCCAAGATCAAAGCACTTCTCATAAGGTAATCCTCTCACCTGTTTGTATATACAATCTTGATCGTGACTCTAGATATAGTGATTGTTACATTCCCTGGTCAATGAGAAATACATGTATACAAGTTTTAAAAACACTGGACAGTTGATATATAAACATATAAGATGGCTTTCTTACGAAGTTTTGGTTTCTAAATCCAGTAAAACAAATTACACCAACCTCCTGTGAGATGCTCTGTACTTCTAAGATTTTCTATTGGAATGTTAACAGTCTGAATTAGAGGGCTCTTAAGAAGACAATCAGGGACCTTGGCTAGTTTGTTATATTTGATTATTAATTGAAAGACACCATGTCTTGAAGGAAAACGAGTAGGAAGGAAGAGAGAAAGATAAGCAAAAGATAGCTTTGGGCCTTGAATTTGAAAACATGATCTATGCTGAAACCCAGTGACACGAGTAGAAGACATCAACACTTCACGACCAGCTAGCAAGGAGTTGATTGGTTATGATCATCAACACCACCCATTATACTAAAATGATACTAGATGATAAAAAAATTTCCCTTTTTATTGGGTG
>BSSO01003401.1:0-16593 GCA_030267885.1 Mesembryanthemum crystallinum | reverse complement strand
CCCACCAAATAAAATGAATTCTCATCTTATATAAATTCGAAAAATAATTCAAATAATATAAATTTGATATTTGAAAACTCATAAATCGAATAATTATTTCACCATAATATAAATAAACCATTTCCTATAATTTAGAAAATAGACGGGTATTACAATGTATCCTCCAATTCATTCATCATATATTATCAGAGTGGATACCTTTCGTGTGAAAAGGATAATTGGTGGCATTTGACAGGTTGTTATTGCTATAAGTGTTGTTAGTGTACTATTAGCAAAGTATCATTGAGCATTTATGCTCAACAACTCTTTACGACAGAACACTAACACTTTGCAACAGCTGACAAAAAACAATGAACAAGCATCTAAAAGGTTTAAATGTCCTTAGCTTATTGAAACTCTATCAACCCAAGAGGGGAAGGGTTAGTGTACCTTTACCCAAAATGGTGCTAATACTTCCTTATACCTTAAGGCACATTTTAGTTTTTCCTCAGACAAAATTTCTAACAAACTAAACTATCACCTTTTAAAAAAACTAAAAAAATAAAAAATAAAAAAGAAGAAGAAAGAAACGAAAGAAATACAAAACTATGGATCATAAGTAAATTTCGTTAAGTTGGGCTTCTCTATATCGGGGCCTATCTATATTCCATGTTGTTGGCATACGCTATGTTAAACGGGTTGGGCCTCTAGGCCCGTTTAAGTGATTTTTTTTGGATCGAAACGATCAACCGTAAAATTATGCCCAACACTGCAATACGCTACATTAGCTGCAATCTCTCATGAGCTGAACCAAAGCCTAAGCCTGTAAGCCATAAGCCGCTCAAAAATTCAACTTCAACGGCTATTTCAATGGAACTTCCTGGAAAGTCCACGAAGAATCGAGAAATACACGTATCTGACTCTATCCTGCATAATAGTTATCTGTTTTCTCCCGCCATCAAATACACGATAAGCAACAAATCATCACAAGGATACACCAGAAATTTCAGCCTAAATATAGAAATCTCAGGAACATTCCAGTAATCTCATCCCAACATCTATAAATTGCCTAATTCCCACTCACCCCATTCCCATCAACAGAAATCAAATTCCAATTTCTGAGAGCCTTTCTAATTCAAAACAAGCCTTTAATTCAAACAAGCCTTCAATTCTCACTCAACTTCTTCAAATTTTTGATCCGAAACATACAATGTCGCTGATCCCAAGCTTGTTCGGAAACCGACGGAGCAACATCTTCGACCCATTATCTCTCGACGTGTTCGACCCTTTCAATGGGTTCCCCTTCAACACCACCTCTCAGTCTCTCTCCTCCACCCGCAACAACGACACCGCTGCCTTTGTGAACGCCCGAATGGACTGGAAGGAGACACCGGAGGCGCATGTGTTCAAGGCGGACCTTCCCGGAGTGAAGAAGGAGGAGGTCAAGGTCGAGGTTGAAGACGGCCGTGTACTTCAGATAAGTGGAGAGAGAAGTAAGGAAAAGGAGGAGAAGAATGATCAGTGGCACCGTGTCGAGCGGAGTTCTGGAAAGTTCCAGAGGAGGTTCAGGTTGCCGGAGAATGCCAAGATCGAGGAGGTTAAGGCTTCTATGGAGAACGGGGTGCTGACTGTGACGGTTCCGAAGGCGGAGGTGAAGAAGCCTGAAGTGAAATCCATTGACATCTCTGGCTGAGTACTGATATATGAATGGATGTCTGTAATCCTAATGTGTCTCAATGCTAATTTACTCGGAGTTACCTCTGAATTGTAAGAAAAAGCGATGTGATTGAATAAATAAAAAAGTTTGTTGAAAATATGTTGCTATTTGTGAGTTTTTTTTTTTCTAGCTCTTGCCACATTTTGATTACTAGCCTTAATTTCCAGATTGTGAAATGAAGTTGATAAAAAAAATAAAAATTAAAATGAATTTCAGTAATGCATCTTGCGTTTTGAATACAGAGCAGAGCAGATATTTATGAAAATGGGAAATTTAAATAGTTTAATGGACAATAAATGGCATAAATTGTACAGACGAGGGCGGATATTAATGAGATTTAGAATTTAGTCAGTTTAATAGACAATAAATGGTAGTTTATGATTGACAATGCCATGAGAGTTGTGAGCAAAATATCAGGGTAGCAAAGTTTGTATGAGGATGGTATTTGTGTGTCGTTTCTTCCTACTGTCACATTTTGATTATATTATTAGGCTTTAATTCCTAGATGATGAAATGAAGGTGATAGCTATCGACAAAGTAGCGATGCAATTGAATTTCAGTAGTAATGGACGATCCAATTGAATTTGAGTAGTATATCCTACATTATGAATACAGAGAGCGGGATTTAATTAGTTAGTTCAATGGACGATAAATGGTGGTCATAGCTTCAACATACACGAGGCTTGCTTGTTGTGGCTAGTATTGTCATTGCTCGCGACCACAAACTGATGAAATTAGCTTGGATGGTTAGATGGAATTGCATCCCCGCTCCAACTGATAGAAGCCTAAGTTATCCACTAAAACAGTTCAGCTACTACTATTTACATCCATTAGTTGCTGCTTGTAACAGTTTGTCAGTACTGTTCTCAAATGGTATGTATATTCATGAAAAGATGAAAAAAGAAATCAATAAATACATGGTACCATAAGCATTCTAGCACAGGAAAAGTTAGCGATTCACTTGAGTTGTGAATCAAGCATTTACTTGCAATCGTGATTAACAGGTATCCCGAGAGGCAAAGACTCAAAAACATTGATGTTATGTAAGCCTCTGCAGAGAAACCCTTTGTATCTACAATCGTATTAATTAGTAGTGTATAGCTAGCTTCATGTACAGCCCGTGACAAACGTGGTCATAGTTTTGCAGGATCTATACATATCCACGCTCAGCTTAATTGAACGTGCAAGAGCAATTAGCATATATCACGTTAGTTATAGCTGTACGATCCACCCCTCTGCTAAAATAAGACAAGAGGAAACTGAATTCCATATGTACAAAATTTGCACAAAAATTTGACAGTAGGAAGTTTTACAAATCTTCACTACTACCTTCAGAACTTTCCGAAAAATCATCATCGACAGCAACAACCTTATTTGGGGCAACCTTCGGGTTTACAACCTTTGGAAGATTCAACACTTTCGGTGTTGATTTTGTGCTGTTTGGCACAACACCAGTGTATCCTTCGTCTTCCTTCTTCAGGTCAGCAGGAGGTAGGAAACAATCCATCGACAATCCCTTTATGTTGAAGTCAACTTCTTCGATGTTCCAAACCTCCTCCATACGTGTCCTTGAATGGCTCTCTGAGTTCTCACCATATCTGAACAATGAGACGGAAGTTTTGCCAGCATGAGCTATGTTAACTCCATCGATCGTCCGGTAGTCCTGGATCCAGGATTCCATGGTGGTTTCCCAAAAGATGCTATCGCTCTTCGAGGCCTTTATTCTTAGAAGGTGAGAATCCTCTAGCTGGACTAAAAGGCCGGTCCTTTGGCTGAAGTAGCCCCAAACTGTGTGGCGAATTATCTCCACATTGCTGCTGCTCCTTGCTTCAAGGGTAGTTGGATTGGCTTCTAGCTTCAGTACAAAGCAATCCTCATCATTTACTGTTTTCTCGCCGATACAGATAGCATTGGTGAATAAATTTGCAGTCAACCTTGGATCAAGACCCTGTAAATAACATCCCATTCACTAATTAGTACATTGTATAGAAGTTAAAATGTCCATGTAAGAATTGCTGATACTAACATTAGACAATACTAAGAATCACAGAAGTCTGATGGTAAAACTCTATGCCTTAATTATTCATTGATCGAAAAGATCATAAGACTCGACAAATCATATTTACTCATAAAGCATCTCATTAACTATACCCGGGATATATGCAACAAAATGCTACATTTTAGGAAAAAGAAAATAAAAAAGACGGAAATTTTAGTAAAGTCTTTGCAATAAGAAAAGGACTACTCACCCTTGTAAGACTAGTCAACAATGATTTGGATTGCTTATCCAATATCATGTGGGTGGAAGGTAGGGCAATTGCTGTAAGTTGTTTGGTGGTGGTATTTCTTTTGAAAAGAAAGGGAACAAACAATTTCTAGTGGTTGGTGAATAAGGAAGTACAGACATGTTTGGCTGTGTTTCAAGAGTCAAAAGCAAAAACCCAAAGTAAAAGTGCCAACCTAGGATCCAGATAGATAACAACTAACAATCCACTATTCAAAGACAAAACAGAATGAATATGCAATAGAGGATAGGGAACATGAATATCTTTTTCAGCAAAAGCAAATATTGTTCTTTTCTTTTGCCAGGTAAAGAGAGAAAGCCAGCATTTTTATCAGGTAGTGTCATTTGCAATCACCTTATGTCCCCTGTTTTGTAAGAGAATCTCAGAATTTACTGAACAAAATCTCAATCAATTAACACAATCATTTACATAGTTCATCATCTATAACTAACAAATTGCAACTAATGACAACCCACAACATCAAGCAATCTCAATCATGCCAAGGCCAGCAAGAATGATCATATTCTAATTTCGGTTGATGACAATTAAAGAATGAAATTTGACCAAAATGGGTTCAAAGAACATACACGATCACACAACCTCTAATCGATTTTATCGTTATCAAAATCCAGACTTTAATCAAACTAACCATAATTGAATTGAAATAGAGAACAGAAAGAAGCATATGTACCTGCATTGAACGCCGGAGAGGCCGAGGCGGGCCGCGGGAGGCATGAGAGTTGTGCCAAGGGGTCTGTCTCCAAGCGACCTTCCCATCACTCCCAGCACTAATCTTTGTGCCAGAAACCACCAGCTCCAAACACCACAAATCGGGGCGTTTCTGCCACAAAACAAACCCACCAACTTCCCCAGAATGTCGCAGCCCTTTAACCTTCACCACCTTGTTGCTATCCCCTTTCATGTTATTCGCCGCCAAACCCTCACCGGAACTGAACTCGGAAGCCGCCATCCTCACCTTCCCCATCGCATACATGCTGTCAATCGAGTTCAAAGCGTGGTCACCTCCCATAGCCGCAATGTACTGGTGAACAATATATTTCGCCATTGATGATTCCTGTGAAGCATTTCATCGAACAGTTAGTGGTCAACTAAAAAAACCCACAAATTTAGAAACATTAAACTATGTACCCAGTCATCAAAACTCGGCCTTTTATCAAAACACTTGGCAGGCAAACAAAAACCCAGAAATGGAAACCCAAAAAACTAATGATGGGGTTACACAAACTTACAATAGGGTGATCTTTGAGGCATTTATTTTGCTTGGGATCAGCGGGGATAGGAAGAGGAATCAAAGGAGCGCCAATGACACCAAGGAGAAGCTGGATCTGCGAGTTCCGATCAGCGAAAGGGGAGTTCGTTGATGTTTTACCGGGGTTCGATTTCACCCATGATTTCATGTTGGGCCATTTGTTCTTTGCCGAAGGAAACATTTCTTCAGGGATTGGAACTTCAAGCACTGTCTCAAGCCCATCTTCTCTGTCAAAGTTAGGGCAAAGCGTCCTCATTTCCACCAAAAAAAAAAATAAAAACAGAGGAAGAAGAAAGAAACAGAGGAAGACAGAGAAAACAAAGAGAGAATGAGAGAGTGAGGAAGATGAAATGAAGAAAGGGTTGTTTTTAATGAGAGAGAGAATTAAGGGTGATAGTGATAGCGACTCTACGTGCAGAGCAGGAGAGAGAAAAATGAGAAATCGTGAAAGCACGGCGCTCTCTCTTCTACAGTTCTACTTGTTCCCGCTACCCTTTTTATTAGGAGAGGGAGAATCCAGTGCACTCAACCTCATCAAAAGAATGGACACGTGGAAATGATTGATTGATTGTATTTTTAGGATTTTTGAGAAAATAACTTGAAAATTGCTGCTTGATTGACGGCCATTGACTGGTAGCACCACGTTCGTGTGGCCGTTGGGGATTAGAATTTGTTAATCTTTGTTTGATTAGTGATGTAATTAGGATTAAGTTAATCATTATGGTGGGCTATTAGCCTACATTGTGGGGCTAATGCTAACAAAGTTTAACTCGGCAAATAGGGGTTGTGGGCCTTGTGGATATTTTTCCATTTTCAAAGGTAGGAAATTTTATCTTTTATTAAAAAAAAAAAAAAGAAAAATTGGGGATTCTCAAGCTTTTGTTGGTATTTTTGTTTTATTTAGAAGTTTAAATTGTTAGTGATTTTCATTGGCAAAAGTCAAAAGAATTTATATATTTGGTTGATTTTCCATTCACAACCAAAGATCCTCTAAATCTCAAATGTTTCAACAAATTGTGAATGCATTTAAGAGCTTGATGTTTACTGTGGGTTGTGACTTGTGCCCACAATTCACCCAAAAAAAAGCACATTTTCTAGTTGTCTTTTTGGTGAGAAGGAGCCTAATGCAGGAAGAATGGAAGATATTGACTTTGATATAATACCTATTTTGTAGAGTAGAGGTGAAATGATTAGAGCAAGAACCATGGACTAGATTAGTCGTAACATTAAGAGATGTATCTACATTCACCCAATTTGTTTATATTGCAAAGATGGTCTTGACTATTATCCTTCTACATTATTCAGGAAATAAATAATAGAGCCTTACATAATATTTAAGACTATTTATAACTGTAGCGTTTATGAGTTGATAACAATAATAATAAAGAGGGTCCTCTAACATAAAATTGGGGGGGACCGAAAATGAAATTAGCATTTGAGGTTATAAAATTTGTCGATTTGATTTAATTATCATTCTTGATGATATATAAATGGTCCATATAACAAATGGTTACGACACATAGAGTAGGCATATAATTGTATGACCATATCATAGAATTAAAGATGTTGTTAAATAAACCCAAAAAAAAAAAAAAAAATCTACAAGCACGACCTATACAATGGTTTGGGAATGACTCAACACTCCTTGATGAGGTTGATTATTCTCTAACATATATGGATGGGATCAACTTCTATTTCATTAGTGTGGTCAAGGATGTCGTTGTGTCTAACGGCTAACTTTACTCTCTAATGAATAAAAATGAGCTCCAACAAATATATGTGTGGTCAAGGATTTCGTTGTGTCTTTCCCTTTTTTTGCTTTTTTTTTTTTTGGCTCTTTAAAGGGTAGTAAGTCGAAAAACTTTGAAGAGGAAGCCCATGCTGTGAAGTTGTAAGTTAAAGCATAAAGATAACCAAGAATAAACAAAACATTAGAGGAGATAAGAGTTCGAAAATACATGCCATGGAAGTGTTCAAAGCCCAAGGGAAAGAAGGAGGCCCTCGAGAGAGATCATCATCAACAACAATGAGTTCCAACAAATATATGTGAGGTCAAGGATGTCGTTGTCTTTAACGATGGTGGAAGATGGGTTTTAATCACCTCATAATTGTGTATTGCAACGTGAATTTATAGGTGTGCTCGATTACAAGGTATCAAAAGTATTTCTAATTATAAAACCCCCCAAAAAAGAAAAATATTCTAATTTTATCTTACTCGTTAGGGAATATTGAATTGCGATTCTAGATCGATCATATTCTCCATTACTCCATACTTCTACTTTCGTAAATTAATGCTAAAAATGTGCCATTTCACCAATACCTCAATATTTTCCTTTTAGGGGTTAGAAGAGGCACAAACGCCAATAAAAATTAAACTCACAATTAGTTAGGACGACACTTCTAACCACTGAAATTCTCAAGATCTATATGCTCGATCACTCTCATTGTAACTCCTCATTCATCCGTGCGACGCAAACGGCTTGAGTGGATAAGATTCAATCAAAAAACATCCCTTACATTTATGATTCCGTAAATCTAATCAATCCTCAAACACATGCCTGGCCTGTCCTTGCGGCCTGCAGAATTTAAAACGAAATCATGTTACATACAGGTGAAATGAAGGTAGTTTCAGTTCAGAGTAAGCTCAAGCTAATTAAGCAAAGATCTTATCCGGCCACCAAATCATCTGATCTGATGGATCATAACGTGGAGAAATCGTGAGAGAATAAGTAGAATCTAAATTCAATGTTTGCGATTATAAAACTTAGAAATTCACAGAATTTGTCTATGTTCCCTTCTGCAGTTGAATAAGGGACACACACCTTCTGATCGTAGAAGGCCGCAAACTCGAACTCGAAGAGAGAGAAAATACAAAGAAAAGGTAGTCTTGAGAATGAGTAGTAGTAGTAGCAGCAGCAGCAGTAACTATGAAGATGTCGGCTGCCCATACTTGTTGGGGGATGCTTATACATGTGACCGACTTCCTCACATATTTTTCTTTTTGCCTACTAAAATTCAGAGAACTTGATGGTGGTTAGCGACATAAAATCGGATTATGTCCTTTTCTTGCGGTGCCCCTTCCCTCTTTTTTATTTTGGGGAGAGTGACTTTAGTTTTTTAAAAACTTATAAATATAGGTATTTGCATCTGTTTTACGGTGTACGGTTAGACTATCTATGGAGAAATAGGTTCTCATCTTATTCACAAGAATTGAGTTCACATCCAATATATACTGTACTTAGTTTAAGAGGCTTGTTGATTTCGTCATTGTCGCTTTGAATTCAGCTTAATTTTATTCACTTTAACGACAGTAGTTCATTCGATTAAATACATCAACACCATTTATTATCAAATAAAATATTTATTAGACATCCAACTATCAACTTAAATTTTTAATTGAATTGGTTCCTTTATATACATAATTTGAGTGACCAAAATGCCTTGAGTTTAAATTTTGACAACCTCTGACTCCTATAATAGATTGGGATTGGGACTGATCAATTTACAAATGATAAATGGGGCGTTGTTAATTGGCTAATTTGAGATGATATTCCTTTGATTAGAGTATTTTAATCCATAGTAAACTACTTGGGTAGCCTATTATATAATGACACGTAATGAATTAAGGCGGCCTTGTATTGTATTGTAGTGATCATGCAATGCACGTTCTCGTGTTTGACAAAAATCCAAAGGGCGGTTGTCGTTATATTGTGGTGAGGGAGACATGAGAGTAGGAGACCATGTAGCTTACTCATGTCCCTTTCCTACAAGCCAATGTAAACTTCTTTTTCCTCTTTTAAAATTAAAAAAACTACTAGAAAANTGAGATTAATTTATTATGTATATAATTATGTATGCTGCTATCACATTCGTAGTTTGGAACGTCAGCAAATATGCATTTTCCTTTTACAGAATCGCAAATGGTCATTTGCGCATTATTGGTGACCTTGTTAGTGTACCTAAAGACTATAGAACCCATATTTGTGGGCTATGTTTGTTATACTAGTTGCTCAACTTGTTTTATAATTTGAAAGTTGATAGATGAGTACAAAATTTATAACTATATATGTTAGGAAATGTAGTGCAAATACTAGATTAATCAGAGTAAAGGGGGCAAAAGCATACTAACAATGTTTTTTATTTAATGGAAAATTCAATCTGATTTTATCATGATCAAACTCATGTTTGACAAAAATGATCATTGGAAAACCTGATTAGTTTTAATAGTTGGAAAATCACAAATTTGGACGATTAATGTGATCAGAAAACAAACTTAGAACTGAAATGGGTATGATGATTTATTGTATCATTTTATTAGTAACCGTGACTCAGACAGAAATGAGAAAGAAGGAAAGTAAGACAATAAGCAGGAAAAAAAAAGGAGGGAAATTGAAAAAACCAAAAACCAAAAGGTAAGTGGTATATAGGATAAACTCTGTTCTTTTAGTCGTCATCGTTGTGTGATTCATTATGTTTCGTTATGTTTTGCAACTTCACTTTGTTGTATTCTTGCAAGTTCCAATCTTTTTTTGTTATATTCAGTTATGCACCAATCAACTGAAATGAGTCGAGTATATGTCAAGAAAACAAGTAAGGTTGGAAGAAAACAAAACAAAATATAGTATAATCTCAAATTCTGTAAGATTTTACTCTCTAAACCCACTCAATTGGTATGACTTACAGAATAAAATGCCTGGTACACCGTACACAACACAATAGTTAAGCCTATCACCCTACTTAAATGATCTGACCTTGATACGAAGAATCAAATGATGGAACACAATAATAATCCTTGGGTTTTACATAGATATCATGCATGTTCCTTTAAGATTCAAGTGTATTAGGGAGTAGTATATCTATTGAAGATATAGAGTTGGAAATTGTTCATAGTATCATCACATTTGCCACCCATGAGAATCCTGGCAGCCAGGCCACGAAATTTCTGTTCCCAGTTCCAAAGATCTCCAGAATATATAACCTCCGTATCTTCATATTCTTATTTTCTGCTTTATTTGCTGCGTTGTATCAAGGTCGTGATCTTTGTTTTGAGCTAGGTCCAAGATTGTGTGATCTTTAAACAAGACAAAAAGTGTATCAACGTGAGATCACGGCAAGTGGCTAGAATTATAAACATAATACTAACTATATATTGGTAAGATAAACATTATCTATAATTGCTAAGTGCAACATGTAAATTACTACTCCTATTAAAATTTTACTCCCAACATTTTTCTACCCTGATTTTCTCAAGCATGTATGTATGGCTGTATGACTATCTAGGAATATCTATATGGGTCAAGATCTTGAGGCATTTGCCTCGCTGGTCACTCATTGGCTGTTAGCCCGTTTGTGTTGGGGCAAGGTTAGGAGTTCGAAACCTGATTCTACCATTCTCTTATCAGATTGGCGGGGTAGTTAGGGTCAATTGCGAAAACATCTTTGCAATGTTTTAAAAGAACCAGTCAAATTTTGAGAAAAATGTGTAAAACAAGACTAAACATGAATGTGAGAGAAACAAGTAAAGTTGAGAGAATTACGAATTTTGCAACGTCTAAGGAGAACCAGTCAAATGTTGTTATGCAATTGAAGAGCCTCATTAAAAAAAANAAAAAAAAAAAAAGTTGAAACACGGGCAAAAATAGAATCGCGTGCTCATGTTCAATTATGCTGCAGCAGCACATTCTTTTATAGCCTAGGCTTGTTTTTGAAATATCTTGTTCTCGCTGAAATCTTGCCCTGTGTGCCCTCTAGTAAAGCAAAAGAAATTAAAAATAAATAGCCCGGATAATTAATAAGTTGGAAACTATTGGATTCACTTATTAAAAAAAAAAAAAAAGTGGTTCAAATTAATAACTCTTTTTAGCTCATACATGTTCATGAAAATGATTATAATGCAAAGAATTACTTAACACATGAATATATATATCACGTTAGTTGAGGCTTAATGATCTCCCAAGTTTCTTATACTCCTTCCGTCTCAAAATAACTGTCGCTTTAGGTCTATACGCACATATTAAGAAGAGTATTATTTCTAGAGGTAGTTAAAGACAATTTGACTCTATTACCCTTGTATTAATTATAACTAGGTGCATTGAAAAGTAAAATTAGTAATAAACCACAATGGTACATTAGTAAAATGAGCAATTAATGTTGTATTGGAAATGTAAAGCGACGGATATTTTAAGACAAAAAAAGTTAGTTAAAGCGATAATTATTTTGAGACGAAGGGAGTATCCAGTTTGATACTCCATATTACTCACCTTAATTTATACTCTATCAATGTAAAATACAAGTAATACTATGATTACTCAAATGTCAATGCCATGACTCGTATATTTGACTTTTCCCATTTCTTCACTTCAGTGGTGACTTTGCAATATTCGAAACCAACATATGTAACCGACTCCTTGCAGTTTAAATTTCAAAGCACATGCCGTTATATTACGCGCTTTAAGTTAAGTTAAGTTATAGCACAAACAAAGTTTAAGTTTTGAAAATTTAATTATGATTATCAATTTGAAATTGAGTTAACACTACTCATTACTCAGCCCCACATATACAGAGTATGTATGTTTAATCAAGAGACCATAATATTTAACAAGATCACAGGGGTCCCAGTTCCATCAATCTAAAATGGAGTAATCTAAAACAATCAGCTATCGGGGGTTAATTATAGTATGTGATTGATTAATGAAATTGCGTAACTAATAATCTAATTATTGTCAAGTCTGAATAACAACACTTTTTGCCAGCTGATTCTGTTTGTCCACACAATTACTAGTTTGCAAAATAGTCATTTCTGGGTATAGAAATACAAGGCCACAATCAGAAGCTTTCATGTTCTGTCATAATGAGGTTCAATGGATGTTTATGGTATATGATCACAGAAAGGTTTGCTGACAAACATAATTGTCGTAACAATCTTCCTTATATGTTTTTTTTTATGATGGAACTTCTTCACATTTTACTTGAATATACTTTCTTTTTGTTTTATTCGCATCCAAAACAAGATTATCGCTCTGTGTAGGGTCAACTATCAAAGAAGTAACTAATGGAGACAGGGAAGAACTTGTAAAATGGCCATTTGGTTCATTTAAGAAAATTGTAACTCCCCTAAAAGTTGTATTTTCAGAATAAGAAATAAACTTTGGGAGTGCTAGATAAGCAATTACCCTTCTTTTCTTTTAAGTAGAACTTCATATAAAGTTATGGATTAGTCCTATACTCCTACTGCATTCTCTTTTTTTTTTTTTTTTTGGTCGAACTTTCTTTGTTTTACTAATTTTTGTTGAATTATGTTGAATTTTATTATTAACTTTGTTGTTACAACTGATACCAAATCAAATCAGTAATTTGATGCTTGGGAAGTTTTGAAAGATGATGTGGCAAAACAAATGCGGAAAGAGAGGGAACTTGGGAGCTGTGGTTAAAGATGAAAAGACAAATTAAGTGCTCTTTGCCCAACTATAATAATGATCTCTATGCACTACAAACCCTTTGTGGCCAAACTCCAAAGGGATGGGCATGTGGAACAATGCAAATTGAGCATAACGGACAGTGCCCGGATTGGGGGATTACATATGTAATTAGAGTACTGGACTTGTCAAAAGCTGATCCAGCCAAAAATCCAACCTGATTCTTACTTGATATAATTTTTGGTCCGAATCGAAATATGACTAAATAAATAAATAAAATATAGATTTGATCCAAAACAGACCCGAGATCAACCCGACCCAACACCTCAAATGACCCAATACATAACTTGTTGGATCGACCCATTTAATAGGTATAGTTACAACCAAATTCGACCTGTCAAAAAGATTAAAAAAGAAAAGGCGAAAAGAAAAAGCAAAAAAAGTGACCAACAATGCTAGTATGAATTGTCTTTACGAAGATGATGAAAGTCGTACAATGGCCCGATTTCTGTCACTAACAGAAAAGAAATAATCGTAATGTCAAAAAGAATCTCAAAGACCTTAGTTTTAGTTCTGCAATTCACACATCTTTACAGTCTTATTTTATTCAGACATATCCCCGGCTAAGTACTGGCACATTGTTGTCTCTGATTATATATGTAGCTGATACTTGATTGTCAATGTAAACTCACCTAAAGTCTAAAGATAACATCAACTTCCACCTATTTCCCAGTTAATATAAAGCAGATGAAACAAAGACATCATCTGATTTAAGATAATAGTATGATGGAGAAAGCATATAATATGAAGTCGGGTGAGGAAGCATCTGTCGATAAGAAATTACCAACAAGAATCGCCCACCAAAGACAAGGACATATTAGTCATTTTAAGGATTAACGAAAAAATTTGGTTCTGTAATGAACAGGATAAATAAATGTCTCAGAAACAGACAGATCAGTTCTCTATTCTGGAATAAATTTCTTCTACACTTGGTTTCTTCCCAGAAAAATCTAACTGAGCAAGTCTTTTACAGATTCATCGTTACATTACACATCTCAAGACGAGGGTGGAGAAGCGTTTTTCACTACTGACACATGACAGTGATAATGCTTGAGATAATAATTCCATAACAGGTACAACATGATATTACAACAATTCACCAAAGAAGCTTTTGGGCTAAAAACCTAATACTATCAACAAACCTTGCCTAATACTTGTACTATATGACATGCTTGAAGTGAGAAATGGAGAAACAGGTGCCAGCAGCGATACCTGCATGTCACTTTGGGGGCTCTTTTTGGAAGTTTGTATGCTTTCTTGAAAACGATAAAACAAGCGCCTTTTGCTTTCTGTACATGGATCTCAAGACGGGACGTTGAAGTGAAACAGCCAAGAGATGACAAAGGCGAATACCATACAAGCCAGCAGGAAATTCAGAAACCGATGCCCTTGCCAGAAGTGTCGAGTCTCAGCTGGGTGTGGTATGGGAGCAGTGTTAGGTGCAGTCTCATTAGCCTCATTCCACTGCTCCATCAATTCCACTTCATTCACCCCAACCACATTCCGAGCTGTTGAGCCACATATCTCACAGGTTCTGCATTGAATTAAATGGGTAAAAAGATTAGGGAGCTCAACAAATCAGGAAAAAATTTCCATCACACAGAGGATATAAGACCAGATTTTTGACACAAGACAAAGTTACAAAACAACAAGAACTTACATTAAGCATAGTTGACACGCAGCTACCAGAATGGAGACAATTGAGATTAATGATTCAACAACATAATGCCTAGACGATGTTCGCACTACCATTCAAAGATTTCTAAGCAACGATAATCATCCATACACATGTGAATATACAAATGTATCAACAAAAAAACATTCAAAGAAAAACAGAGTAGGCTTAATATCAGCTGAATGTTGCCTTGTTTGCGCTCCTTTAGACATTATCCTTTTCTAATTCAACCCAAGCAGAAGAGTATTTCCCAGAAGAAATAGTTAAACTAGAATACCACTATGGCATGTAAAAGTGTCGCCCATCCACTTATATGCATACTATATTGAAACTCACACAAATGTAAAATACAGTCAATCTAGAAGTTGCAACTGTTTTCTGCTTCTTATTTGTTGTAAAGTAGCAGACAAGCATCACATCTCCAATCAAGGGTCTCAGTGATTGCAGGGGTAAAGCTGGATAGATCTAAAAATTAAAAAGTATGCGGGAGCCTTGTGACAGGCGGTGGAGTATAATGTGGTATGGGAATGCAAATACATTATCAAATACATTCGCAACTTAAGAACATACTGTAATACAATTCTTAACTGCAGATAAACTATCCAAAGTCTTGTTATAGGATTGAGTTGCACAGCATCCGCTTTTCTTGTTCTCTCACCAAAGATAAGACTATTTTCAGGGGAAAGTCACTAAGCATCCCTCACGAAACATACATTAGAAAGTAATTGTAGCCCTATTGCATTGATGCTAATGAAAAAGCTCTTCTTGAATTTCAAGGAGAACAAAATTTAGGAAAAAGCATTGATGAAGCATCCAGGAAGTATGCCAAGAAACCTCCAACTTTATAAGGGGAGCATCCCACATAGATTATGAATGAAATAACTTCCAAGAACTTTCTTCATAAATAATCTAACAACCAAGAACCACTCTCCAATTTGGGTCAAAATTGGTTGGAAACAAGGCAACGGGTAGAAATGAAATGAAAGGAGTGAAAACGATACATTAATTCTAACCAACCTACTCAGAAAGACAAAAAGGCCTCCTAACCCAAAGAGCTTCTCCCAATCAGTTCATTAATTAAGCTCAATACATTTCATCCCTACTCCTTCCCATAAAAGGATCACCAACGTCACAATTGTCAGATTGGAGAACAGTCCTCAAGTTAAATTCAAATGCTGGCTCATGATAAACACTGTGGCCACGTGGAATATTCTTCTTCCTCTTCCGTTAACCACAGCTCCCCTTCCATTTTTTCACCCTATTCTTTATCCTTGTTGTGCATGTTTGAGGGAGGAATAGGATCTTTGACATAGAAACTGGATAATAACCAAGATGTTCAAGCAAGACTATCTCATATCCACTTAATTCTCCATCACATATCTCAGATAAGTCAGATGTAAGTATGGATGATCCTGAACTTTAAAAGGCCACATTCGAGTGAACATTAAGAGTACAATGAGAAGACCTGGCTGAACTAATGCTGAGAACATACATCCATATTACTACTGTATTAACAAAACATAAGTGAGTCATGACCAGACCATGGAAGAAGGATAAGGATATGGCAATATGAAGTATATGCATAGGAGTCAAAACAGTTGCACGTGCAAAATATCCCAGTGAAAGACCCATTGGCAAAGCAGATGGATAGACGGGGCTGATAAGGCTCGACATAGCATGAACGACATTTGCAGAAGAGGGCTAGAGATTCATTTTATGTGATTCAAACTCTTAATTGCAACCAAAGGTACCTGACCAGACATAATACTAAATGTGTGATTAAAAAAAAAAAAAAAAAAAAAGAGAGAGAGAGAGAGAGAGAGAGAAAGCTTATGCACTCCCTCAAAGCAGAAAGATATACCCTTGGATCCACACTCGTCTCAATCCTTGTCCCAAAATATAACTTTAGGATGCGTTCACCCTATCTCAAACGAATGAAGTATTAATTAATTTCAAAACTTTTGCCATGAAATATAACAGCACGATAAACACTAATCAGTATTCGTAAGGAACAAGGTATAAGTTGAAGCCTAAGAATGATTTTTAAACTAAAAGACAGCTACTCAAAGTTTATGGATAAAACATGAGACATTTATAAACGAAAGGAAAAATTTCATTTTGGGCACCCGACGTTAAGCCTAATTGCAATTTGGGTACCTGTCTTTTCAATATTCTCATTTTGGGTACCTGAT